>CAUDNR010000003.1:6612-20828 GCA_958430865.1 Entrophospora sp. SA101 | reverse complement strand
GGGAAAAAAGGTGGTGGAAAACATATGTCTGATAAAGTGATAGAATTGTTGAAAACTTTTTTCCATAGTGGTGACATAAATAAAAGTGAACGATATACAGCTAAAGAAATGTTCGAAGAACTCCAAAATAATGTGGAAACAGGTGAGTTGGAAGTAAATGACATTCCAAAGTTGAAAACAATTGAAAATTGGATTAGTAGGTATTCTAGTCAACATAAGAAGGCAATGGCAAAGAGACAACAAAATAATGAATAAAAATCTTTATTTACGTTTTTCCAAGTGAATTTTCTATTTTTTTTTTAGTTGAATGCTTCGAATATTGCAATTTTTTTTACCCATAATCCTGAGCCGGTTTTGAATTCATACTTTATTGGTAAAAAATTAGCACATAGTTTTTTAACAACAAAAATATTAATAGATTATACTAATGTTTTTTATTATGCATGAAGGTAATACTTGATAATAAGGTTTTGTGCCAGCAGGAGATAAAGTTACGTGATAAAATTTATTTTATTATAAAATCGAGAAATTTTGCCCCGATCTGCATTATGTAATTTCTTTCCGTTTCTGGCGAATTGGAATTAAATTTTAAAAATAGCTCGGACCCCCTTTTTCCTAGAGCGCCCCTCATATATGGATTTACATTATGACATTAATTAGATTTGTTAAGGGTAGGGGGAATCACGTGTTAATTTAATAGTAAATCCGGGCTCAATTTTTTCAAAAATTCGAGTTTTCCCAAATTAGTAATTGTCTTAAAAGTAAAACTACGGCAAGGCGCATTGAAACAACTTCAAAATTATTTATATCTAATTTTGGTGTTTCTTAACTATTTGAAAGTACTTCAAGCAAAACTTCTTAATAAAAATTTGTAAATTTCTTCAAAAAACTTAACGCGTTTCAAAATAAACATGACTTCTTCCATAGTAAACACCTGCTCATTTCTTAGTAAGCACCTGCTCATTTCCTAGTAAAAGTTACACATTCCATAATATAAAATACTTATTTGGCAAAAAATTCTCATAAAATAATAAAGTTCAATAAATATTTGATAAATTGTTATCTACTAGTAATTATTTCTACATGAAGGCTTCTTATTTTATTTTATTTTTACAATTCAAAAATGGTCAGTTGGTATAAGTCATTGACAAATTCCAAAATTATAGATATTGCTGAGGGTGCTGAAGAAATGATATATTCTCATTCTTGGGATTATTATTTATAAATAAATAAATATATATATATATATATATAATTTTTTTTTTTTAATTTTTATTATAGGAAATTTTAATGTATATTAATATTTCATAAAAATATTGATCAACATTGTACCCGGCAGGCAAAAAAAATTGAGCCATGATTTACTATTAAATTAACACGTGATTCCTCCTACCCTTAACGAGCTTTGACTGTATACTGTATATATGTATGTAAAATAATATAGTAAAATTTTTAGTGTTATGAACAAAAAAAAATGTATAAAATCTGCAACAGAATTACAAAATTTATTTCATTATCTCAAAATTTCTCAAATGTAATAACTTCCTGATACATGACTAATAACTTGGAAATAAAAGTTTTAACATAAATATACAGTGTGTTTTAAAAAAACTGGAAAAATTAAATCAATCATTGTGGAACAACTATTGCATTGATTTGACCCATCCAATAGATTAAAAACAGAACTTTTTATTAACCATACTTTAATACAAAATGCTTTCACTATTAGTTTTAATTATAAACCAACATATTGTTTTTTTGATCAAATTAAACTAATTAGAAACAAACCAGGAGTTAAAGCTCTTTTTTTTATAATGAATTATCCCATACCTTGAAAATTTTGACATTATTTGATAACTGGTTATCAAGCGTTTTGAAAAAACCAGTAGATAAATGTAGTGAATCATGTGATTTCAACTGTGAATCCATTTTCTCCAACAATTAACTCTTCTATGCAAAATCATCTATTTCGTTCAACTTATTAATATTGAAATAGATATTTAAGAATGAAATGCTCGCAATATGATGTGTTTGTCAGGTAGATGTATCCCTTTTATTTTAATAATGTGATTGCAAGAAAAAAAGTAAAATTCAACCCTATTGTACATGTTAAAAGCTAATTACTCAAAAACTAAACATCAGATTCAATTTGAAAAGGATTTAAAATAACTTTAAAAGCAAAGCTTTGTTTAAACTTTATTTGAAACAAGTTTGGTTGTTTTTTAGTAAGGTTACAAAGATTTTCCAACAACAATAATTTTCCAGTTTTTTTGAAATACACTGTATATATATAATTATCCAGAATATTGATTGTGTTGAAATTAAATTACCTTCACATTATATTATCTATGGACTAGACTTATCTGCTGATCTGGGAAGGTATATGATTCTAGGTGGGTAAAAGGACATGAATGGATTGTATAATTTCTTGTAAAAATGTTTCTTCATCAGATTTGTTTTTCAGTACTTCAATGCAACATTGGATTCCCAGTTTTACTTACATTACCAAAATGCAAAGGAATATTTTTTGTTGTTTCTTTTCTAAGGCACAAATATGAGCCACCTCTGAAATTCAGTTTTTTTTCATAAAAGCAGCAATTGGCAAATAAGCAATCCAGATTTTTTCCATGATGTCATTTATAGTAACTTGTAAATGTGGAATTAAAACGGAAATGTGACCTTATTAGCTATAAAAAATAAGATACTAATACGGAATAGGTACGGAATGCAAAAAAGTACGGAAAAGACGTATAAAATGTGCGGATAAACGTATAAAAAGTATGGTAACAGTTAATGTAGTAGTAGCAAAAACAAATCTCCGTAATTTTTATACTTTTTTTGCATTCCGTACCTATTCCGTATTAGTATCTTATTCCGTACCGCTTCCGTATTTTATTTTTTTATAGGGTGAAATAATTAATTAACTGATAAAGTTGCAAATGAAAATAGTCCTTTTTATTAATAATAACTTATTATTATGCTGACAAATTTAAACTTTTCATTTTTTTTATTAATAACTGATAAAGCAAGCAAATAATAATTGTTTATATGAGAATACTCTTCTAGGTATATAAGAAAACCATCGGAATTTAATCCGATCAATAACAAATTGCATTAGTAGTTAGTATTAGTGTTTATCATGCCGTGTTAATTATTTTGTGTATTTTCCATGTGTTTTCAGTATATTTTCAGTATAAAATTTTTTTATAGAACAAGTTTATAATTTATAAACAAAATACTCTACAATAAAAAAAATCATATAATATAATGGATAGGAGGCGAACATTGGTACAGAGGTAAGCGGTTCCTTGAGTTTCGAATGTGCTAAAAGTCCTAAAAAAAAAATAATAACTAACAAATCAGTATAAAAAAAATCCAGTAATTAGATGGTTAAATAAAATGCACATAATACCCGATGTTCGTCCAGTATTTCTCAGAGAATGAATGGTCGATGGGTATCCTGACTATCATCAATTCGTGTTTCAGTGAAACCTCCGTTTTTTATGAAAAAACTGAGTTAAGGTTCCGTGAACATGGTACCTTTATGGAGAAACACGGAAATTTATATTATTATTATTAATATAAACGGAAAAAACACTGAATCTAATAACGGAAAAACACTGAGCGTAATCACGGAATAAATTTTTTACAGGGGTATAATAACTCTTTAGTTTGCGATTCATTAAAAATTATGGTACGTGTTAAAATAATAATAACAGTGATAACAATCCCATTAAGTCTGGGTTTTTAAATTTTCTAAAATAAAAATGATGATAATTTCAAAAAAAAGGAAGAATCGATTGCATATTTATTATCTGATGCACATTTAGAAACCAGACGTTGAAATAGGAATTAGTGATGATGGACAAAAAACAAAAGTTAGAGGGAATACAATCTCTTCACAAACCAATAACACATTATAAACATCAACACCGGCAGCACCAAGTTGGAGTATCTGGGATCAATCTAGGTACGTGCTATGAACAAAACATATTTCCGGTTATAAAATTATATATATATATTTTTGTTTTTTTTTTGTAGCCATCCAATTGCATTATTTTTTCGCCTTTTCTTTCGTGGATTAGCAATTATCATATATCTTTTTGGAACTTATTTTGTCATTGATATTTATTCTTTGCGTATTATGTTTATCGTTTGATTTTTGGACAGTTAAAAATGTAACCAGTAGATTGTTGGTAGGATTAAGATGGCGGAACGATATTCAAGAGGATGGATCAAGCATGTGGATTTGAAAGTCATGATGTAGGAAAACAAAATTATGAATGATTATGAAAGAGTTTTGTGTGAATATATAGCATATTTGATTAATTATATACATAATCTTTATTCGTTTAACCATCGAGACCAGTTAATCCAACAGATTCTCATATATTTTGGATTTCACTTTATGCACCAATAGTGATATGATATTTTTTGGATTTTTTGGATTATTAAAACAATGGCTCCTAATTGTACTAAGATGCAAAAAAGAAATGGGCAAGTAATTTGGCATCTATGGCAGCATCAGAAAGTCCAAGTCTTGTAGGAAGATTATTCACTACAGGTATAGGAAAATACTTTGGATAAAGAATATAATAATAACAATAATAATTAATTAATCAAAACTTGTATATTAATTGTCATTAAAATTGTATCAAAATTTTTAATAAATCATTAATTCATTATTATTATTTTTATGTAGTTATAATTTTTTTTTTTTTAAATATAATATAATAGAAGAGGGAAAGAACAATCAACTTAACCAAAATAATTTAATAATAATATTTTATTTTTCACTTATAAATAAGTTATAATATGATTCTAAATAATTTGAGATTTCAATATTATTATTATACAACAAACTTTGATTATTATGAATATAATCTAAAATATTTGTTAAAATATATAAATTGTTGTTCTTCTTGTTATCATTTTGGTCATTGACAATTATATTTGGTAAATAGTAAATAATCTGAGAAAGTAATTATCCAGATAATTAATTAGTAAAAAATACTCTTGACCAATCATCACTCAAAGTTACTCAAACAAGTGTTCAATTATGATTTGAAATACTTACAATTGATTCTAATGATTCAATAAAATTTGTTTCTGAATATTTTAAGATTCCTAATATTAAGTATAGTAATAATGAATTGTTTTCAAATAAATTTTTGTGTTGACTCATTAATTTAATTATTAATGAAATGTCTCTTGCTGAATTTAATAAATAATCTAAAAAAAAAAATTTATATAAATATTTTTACTATTTATATAATTATTATTGAATAATCATCAATTGATTGCCATTATTATTGACAGTTAACTCGCACCTCTTATTCTTATAATAATATCAGTTAACGTAATAATTAGATTAATTAATCCTTCTTTGTCCTCTTCATCTATTGGAAGAATCAGCCAACCTAAATATGAAATGAATTCTTTCAACTGCAAATAAAAAAATACCATCATTATTCATAATAATAACTAACACTATTTGTATAATTAAAGTTGTGCTGAAAACTTACTTCCTCAATATTGGAATATTTATTGATGTCCAAAATTTCATTTATAGTCCAATAATTCCATTTTACACAAGATTTAAAGATTATCCATACTTGTCTTTTATGATTTAAATAATACGATGACTCTTCTATAGTAAATGAATGCTTTCTAATTCTGTTTAATTCTTCAAGTGAGTTCAAATCAGGATTAGATTTAAGTATGGTTATCATATCTATTAATTTGCTTAGAAATTTACACTATTTAGGTATTAGTAAAAGATTAGAGGTGAAGTGTTGGAGAATTATGGAATGGAGAGTTCCTTAAAAAAATTTTTTTGTACCTTTATGTTTGATTTATTAACTATGAATTCAATATTTTCATCAAATATTAACTGAATAACTAATTCAATTAATCTTAGTATCCTCTGATCAGGTATTTCCAATATCAATTTCATCAGCACATATAAACATTGATGAAATATTTCAGGATGTTTAAACATTCTTTGAATTATAATGTTTGATTTTAAGAAACCTTTGATATAATGTGGATTCATGTAATTACTATCAATTGGGAAAAGTAATTGACCAAAAATGTTCATAATCTTACAAAAAGAAAAAAATAGACATATACGATTAATAATAATAGATTTGTAAATAATTGTTATTGTTAAGTATGTATATATAATAAGCATTTTACCTCATTTTCTACAGTAATTGGACATGTTGCCCATAATCTATACAATTATAAATGAATAAATATATATGTATGTATGTGAATTTAACCAAATACTCTCAATATCTTTGATAAAGGAACTGCTTTACCCATCCTTTGCATCGATAGAAAGGTGCTCATAAAATGTAGTATTGATAAAGATCAATTTTTCTATAAAAACATCAGAAAATAATAAAAATTGTTCATCATTATTATTATTTTCAAGGCATGTTTCATAATTTAAATAATTTTTAGTTGCCACAACTATTATACGATCTATCAATTCTACCATATTCAAATCATTTAAAAGTGGCAAACATTGTTGTGAAATTTTTATAAAACATTTATTCTAATAATAAAAGATTGTTAATATTATATCATATAAGAGTAAATATCAATTAATAAATAATTAGTTAATTATGTCTTGTCCTAACTTACAGGTAATTCAACTGATGAATTCTCTATGACTTTCAAGAATTCTTTTATTGTTGTAATAAATTCTTTGACTACAAGCCCATGGAATTCATACAATCCAATTTCATTATAATATGAAAAGTTGTCTGATATTTCATCTACATCATTATGAGATTGAATAATACTTTTAATTCTATCTGCGCACCAATTTCTTGAGTTATTTCCTTGAATAAAATTCGGAACATTGTTCAAGCATTTAGAAAATTCTAACACGCATTTTACAATTAATTGACATGCAACAGGGTGAAGAATTAAAATCCTATTTAACTGATTAAACTCCAGTGTAGAATTGTAGATATATATTAATATTATTAATATATAAAATGATTCCTTTGTTAGATTATTATTATTAAAGAAAAAACTACAAAATTGAAATATACCGCTAAATCTTTTAATAAACTTTCACCTTTTGGAAATCTAAAAATACAGTCACTAGCTGTATTACATTTAACAAGTTGCTAAATAAACAAAAAAGAACGAGTAATTCTTCATAAGTAATAATAAAATTACGCGTTCTAACCAATAATAATTATTTTTACATTATGAAAATTTTTTAAAAAATCTATAATGTTATCAATGTTCCCAATTATGTCAACAGTATTAGGTGTAAGTGCATCTTTTTTCTTTGAATACAATTCATGAATTCGCCAACTTGAAACGAGTTTAAATATAAGGATTCCCTGAGCTTGTAACATTTTTATTTACAATGATGATAAAATTTGATCTAAAATTTCAAATGATCGTCATAAATAATTTTATTTTTAGATGATGATAAATATTTCAATAATAATAAATTATATACTATATACTATATATATGTTGTATGTGAAATTGAAACTATGTGAAATCGAAATTTATAATTGAAATTTTGGGTGGGTGTTTGGATATGAAATTCTGATTGGCTAATTTGAATTTCACATATGTGAATTGCAAATTCACATAGATTTCATTTTCACGCACAACATATATAAAGACTTAAATATTTATTTATTCTCTTTTCTAAAATAATGAATAATAATAATAGTTGTATAATTAATATTTGACAAAAATATAATATAATATAATATAATAAATTTACAATATTTCTCCCCCTCCCTCTTTCTTATTTCATTCAATCATTTTGATCATCAATCTTATTATTATTTATTTCTTTATTTTCAGATTCTATCTCTGATAAATCATTAGATGATGGTGGTGGTGGTTTTGTTTCTTATTTATTGATTGATTAATATTATTTAGTGAAATATATAATTTTATTTAATTAGTAAAGATGGACAAAATTTAAAAGTTTGTGAATGCTTTAAATAATATTTTCCACTAACCATTATTAATCTCAACATCTTTACTTTCATCTTCTTTCTCTTCTTTCTCGCCTTCATCTTCATTTTTACTTTCAATCTTGATTGATTCGTCGTTTTCATCTTCATTCTCGCCTTCATCTTCATTTTTACTTTCAATTTTAATTGATTCGTTATTTTCATCTTCTTTCTCGCCATCACCTTCACTTTCATTCTCATCCTCTTCTTCGACCTCCTCACCTTCAGACAGATCTTTCGTTTTAATGTCTTCAGGTTTTAAATCAAATGACAATTCCAATGAAGATTCCGTGGCTAATCCCCCTTCCAAAACTGATTTCATAAATGACTGATAAACATCTTCACTAGTCTCTTTGCCATGAAGTGTAGTGGTTGTATTTTCTTTTGGTGCAACTTTTTCACCCAACCAAAAAAACACCCAATAAAAAAACTTTTATTAATTTTTTATACACATATAAAACGCTATTAATACTACTACCAATTAATTAATCAAGTTAACTAATTAGCTAATAAATAATTACCTTTGACAACTATTTCTTCAGGAGGTGGTACACTAGTAATTGCATCAAGATCTTCATATTCCTCGTCAACTATATAATCGTAACCAATCGATCAACAAATCAATTAATTAATTCGCCACCGATGTATATATATAATACAATTAACTTCTGCCATCACTTTTTTCACAATTAATGATGCTTTAATAATAATAATTTACCTGTTTCTTCGGAATTTCCTTGAATGCGTTCTTTGTGTAATTGGTCAACAAGTTTTGATGCTGCCGGGTCAGTCTTTTGTCTTCGATGGGCGGCAGCTTTTTAATTATTTATTTTTTAAAAAAGGAAGAATATAGATTAAATTTATTTATATACAATAATATTATTTTATGAATTTATTTGATGGAGTAAAATAAATTTTAAAATTATTATTATATTTTGTTTGGAAATCTTTGACCAGCTAGATGTTCAATTTTCACCAAATATCTAATTTTACACTTACATATAGCAGCTCTTTCTTTAAGCCAATCTTTAGAACCAGTGTCATTATTATTAGCAGCACCCATTATTATTATTATATTATATATAAATTAATTCTCGAGTTTTTTTTTATTTCAAGAAGAAAAATATTTTCTTTCAATAGAATTTTAATAAATTGTTTATTATTTATTATTTATTATTTATTTATTGATTGATTAATAATATATATATCTTTTTAATATTTTAACAGTTACATAGTTACACATTCTTATCCTTTTCATGCAGATAATAATAATGCGGAGATTTTTTTTCCAAAAAATTATCCGTTAATATAGAAATAAATTAGTAAAATCGTAAAAAAAATTCATCATTTTTATAAATAAGGAAACTTGTTACTGCTGCTATTATTATTATTATTGTAATAAATTCTTGGACTAAAATGGTGATGAACATTTTGATGTTTTACTTTTCGTGAGAAGATATTCATTCCATATTCCGTAAATGCTTTTAATGATAATTGCTTTTTTTGTTACCCATATCAGTAAATAGTCGATGGGCTGAAGTAATCCTTTTTTTAACAGACCATTAATTTTTTTCTATGCTAATCGTTTTTTTTTTTTAAATCGCATTTTATAGATGGGTGTCTAAACTAATAAATTAATTTAGACATTTAGACAAATCATGTCTAAAATGCTGAAATCGGATTTTTTATTGGATAATTTACTGAACTTTGTGGATTTTGATGTATATACACGTGACTTTTAGTTGTATTTAAAGCAAATCATTACTATTTATATTAATTTAGACATTTAGGCATTTTTGTCTAAATACTATTTTGATTGTAGACAACCCCAAAAACAATTTAGACGCCCATCTATAATTGTATTATTTTAATGTTTCGTCCAAGAAGGAAGGCTCCTTTATACTTTTCTTGCGAATTAGGGAAGTTGCTAAAATCATGATCAAAATACATAATCATCATTTCAGGAATTCAATTTGATAGAATGAACTTTTACCAATTTAATGAATATACACACTCTCTAATTATCTCCTTTCTAATTAAATTCGCTCACGGATCGTATTTACCATTGATCTAGATCGTTATTTCTTCTACTGCTAACAAATAGTTTCAATACTCCCAATCGAAAAATCAACTATCTAATATGTTACTACAATTACCGAGTATGACAATATTATTGACATCCTAGGCATGAAGTGATACATATATCAAGGCGTCTATGCTCCTTCAGGTGTGCTTCTATGAAAAAACTTGTCTTCATCTAGAATCACTCTTATAGTGTACATTTTGTTAAGAAGATAATCCCTTTTTTTTTTTTTTTTTAAGATTAGTCGTTTCAATTAATATAGTTCACATATTATTCTTTTCTGAAATTTTTTTTCCAAATCCTTAGTATGTTATAATTATTGGGCGTGCGTTATATGATACATTATACTGGTTCTCTATGATATTAAATGCCTATGGTACATTTTGTTGTTAGTTGGTCGAATTATCAACACATTCTGAATAACAACTGTTGTTTTCTTGTTATTCATGGATAATTCTCAAGTATTTAATTTCTATGTTAAGTATTTTGCGGTGTTATCTTTCAATAAAAACCATATGAAGATGCTGCATGATGAACTTATTAAACTGATTCTAAGGACTTTAAATATGCTTTTTATATTGAACTACCCTGTTAACTTGTGAAATCTCCCAATTCAACACGTATATTAATCCAAACTAGTATTTTCCAGATATCTTCAACCAGCAGTAAATCTTCTTTTTTGGATTAAATATTGATTACTAAATTAATATGTATCTTGCATAGATATTGATATGTGAAAAAATATTATATATATATAATATAAATTTTATTATTTTCGAAATAATTCAATATTACAAATTATAATCAAATTATAACAAAGCTTTAATTGCATGCATCCTTTCATCCTAATTGTCATCATTATCCAATAATCTCCCATCTAATTCCGCTAGCCTTTTCTTTTCTTCTTCAAGTCTATCCATAATTTTAAGTTTCAAGTCATACATTTTTTTACCTAACTTGTCATCCTTCATTGTCAATAAATATCTATCCAAACCACCTTTTAAATCAATATGTTTTAGAGCTGTTGTAGTACATTTGATTCTTATACGTTCATCAAGAGCCACAGAATATAACTTGACCTTTTGGACATTTGGTTTAAAGGAGCGACGAGATCTATTGCCAAATTTCGAAACCTGATCACCAAATTTAATTGTTTCGCCTGCATATAAACCACTCATCGCTTGTTTGTAATGATGCATAACCATCCATGGAGGTTTTTCTTTGGTTCTTTCTTTGGCCTTTTCTTTTTTTGTGGTTGTTGTTGTGTAAGATCGTTTTTTGGTTTATCAAGAATTGGATATTTGTATTTTGCTTTTATACCACCTAACAAACCTCTTGACGCCTTTTCAATATGTTGTAATCTTTTGTTGATTTGTTTAGAAAATAGATATAATGTTGAATGCATGTTGAATTTTTTAAAAAATAGATTATAATAAAAAATTTGATGATCTTTCCATTCGAGGCAAATTTTGAATATTTTTTTTCCACAATCACTATTACCAGGACTAACACAAGTCCCAATATAAAGGAATAGGGCAGTGTGACTTTTGACCAGTGATGTTTCTGACTTTAATCATTGACATAACTAAAGTATTGACTAAGGGTAGGGCTATTTTGACAATTTTGACCAAAGTAAAACCACTTGACGTAATTAAAAACACTTGACGTAAGTAAAAATGTTTGATACAAGCAAGCAATCTGAATTATGTAAAATCTATGCCCCGGAGATGAATAAAATTGTGTGAAACTAATTATTAGTATTACAATAAAACACCTCTTCTTTTTTTTACAAATTAAAACTATTCTATTGCATTATATAAAATGAAAAAATAAATCGTCTTTACATACATACGAACTGCGTTAATGTTTTTTTTCGAGCTTTGGCTTTGAAATTAACTACGCGTAATAGTAATACGCAATTAATAATGTATTTAAGCTGTCTTTAGTGTCTGAATATAGGTTGGTCAATATTGATACGTAGAACGACTTTTATATAGTACATGATACAGGTTTAGGTGCAAGTGTTTGTAAGTTTTAATTTTGAAGTTTTAAAAATGACAAAATATTAAACAAAGAAAAAGAAGAATGCTAAAATTCTTTAGCATTGAAGCGTTAGAATCACAATGAATCAATGATGAATTTTTGTTGATGTTTAAATAATGAAATTTTTTATGTTTGTTATACGCTATTCAGTTCTCTGCAAAGAAAATGTAACCGTTATTACTCAAAAAAACTCCATTAAAACTACAAGTCAAAGGTTTATATTTTATATAATGTCATATATTAAATTATTATTACCGGAAAGAAGGGAATTTGTAGTTAAAATCAATCATGAAATGCGTAGTAATGCAGTAGCTAATTTGATGAAAAGATTTTTTTTTTTAATTGGTCAAAAAAAAAAAACCAAGAAACTTCTAATTAGGAAATGCAAAAAATAAATTAGGCAAACCAAAAGAATGTAACAAGTGTAAATTGACAAGATGCTCTGTGAAGGTCATATTAGTTTACAATTACAGAGTTTTTTCACAACTTGGACATCTGGAAATAACATAGTTGATAACTTACTTCAACAATACCAAATGAAATCATCTCTGCCAACTTATATTTTAGAATGGATACCTTTTGAGCAATTCATAGAAGTAACAAAATTAACTGAAGGTGGATTTAGTTCAATTTATACTGCTACATGGACAAGGGGAAGTATTGTTGATTACAATGACTAAAAGGGAATTTGGTTATTTTGGAAGGCTATTAGTAGTGTTAAAAAGTTTAAGTAGTCCAGGAAAAGGCTTTTTTGATGAGGTGGTAAAACAAAAATAAATATATAATACAGTCATACCTGTCTATTTGCATACTTTTGGGAGTATATGAGTTTGTATGCAACTGTATGCAAATAGACAGAGTATGCATATTCTCGTTAGCACATGTTTATCTAATGTAAAAGTCACATGGCATAATTTATAAATGAACATGAAAAATTATAGTATATCTGAGAGGGTAATCCTAATAATAAACCATTTTCACATGTTCATAATATCAAAATGAAAATGTAATTATTGTTAGAGAGCTTGATGGCAGTTTAAACCAGGATTGGCAACTGACTGGGTCCATTGAGACCAATGAGTTTTGGTCTGGTCCATTGCTACTAATAAAATACTAAATATGGTCAAATTGTTACACCAATAGATCCAATGGACCATCAATGGACCAGTATCATGGCCAACCTTGGTTTAAACTAGTTAATAGAGATAACCAAATGAGAACTTTGCTTGAAATTCATTCTAATATATATAACAATGGAAAGCAGCAGTGACTACAAAAAAAGAGCTAATAATCCCTTTAGTAAGTGGTGCAAGTAGGATTGGTAAAACAATATTCATATCAGAAGCGGTACACAGTGAATCTCGATTTAGCAGACCTCAATTTAGCAGATATTATTCCTTTAATTTGATTCCAGGATACCTCTAATGAAGATTTTTCTGATAAAATTGTACCATATCAAATGTTTTTTCCCCTATTCAAAGACAATCAACCATAAGCTTATTTTATTTTTTTGCAAGTTTGATTGTAGTGCTCCATGTTGCAACCCAAAAAAGGAAACAAAATGGTTGTAAAGGCGGTTGCAACCAGCAGTTGCAATCATTTTTATATGATACAAAGGTGGTAGCAACCATCATCAAAAGTTGTAGCTGGCATCCTTAGTAATGGCATCAAATATAATAATGGCAAATTAAAAGCAGCAGTAGCAGTAGAACAAGAATAATATGATGGTGGTAGTGGTAGTGATAATATAAGAATAAACTCTCATGTATATATATTTATTACACATTAAATTTTTTGTTCATTGTGATCAACGTTACACGTTCCATATAAATCTTGATTTTCCCTAAAATTTCTAATTTTGGTAAAATCTACATTTTATACATTTTATATATATCAATAAAATCATGCAATTATCCAATCAATCTCTATGGGTCGACCAATCACAGACAAAACCTGCTTTTTTAAATTTTCGGACTCTCTTTTTATTGGCCAATTTACTTTTAACAGCATAGTGCAGTCAGGGTTTTTACCGAATTTGGAAATACTAAATACTGTAATGATCGACTCTTATGAAAAATTCTAGAAGA
>CAUDNR010000002.1:207536-249957 GCA_958430865.1 Entrophospora sp. SA101 | reverse complement strand
TACGCGTAAATGATGTAAACAAAGCAAAAAAAAATAAAAAATACTTATCGTTCGGAAACCCGTGATCACCCTCTGTACTTCATGACCCCATGAATGGGAAACTGCATGAACTCTATGAAGTATAGATTGCAGTGTTGAAATCATTTTTGGTCTGCAACAGAGAGAGGCCATTACATGTGTAAGCCAAATTTTCCATTTTGGAAAAGCCATTGTGAAGACAATTGAGACAAGAAAGGCAGTGATCTTTGTAACTGAGGAGGTATCAAAGTCTTTTGGTAATTTTCCATTCTGCTTTCTCTTTCTTTCAGTGATTTTGTGCCTTTTTTGTTTTATAGAACTAACTAGACCATCAAAGAATCCAGTTAAAGTTTTTGGAAAAGCATCACAATACTCATCCAGGTTGGTAGGATTCTCTAAAATATATAAATTCTGTTTAAGTGCTTTACGTGAATTCCAAATGGAAATACCTAATTCTTCTCCATACTTTTTGTAGTCCTCAACTTTTAAATCACTCTGTTCTGTTGGCAGGTTAGGGTCAAGGTTATTTAACTTCATAGCAGTTTTTATAAGTAAAGGATTAGGTATCATTGTAGATATATTATTTTCAGGAATTTTTGTTGTTTCTAATAAGGGTATTAAATGCCATATTAACCTCCTTTTTTCATCTTCATTTCCTGAATTAGCAACTTTTGAGATCCAATTTGCAAATAAATCCAATGTCAAAGCTGCATCATCTTTATGCATTCCATTCTCAGTACATAATCTGGATTTGTTTCCTGATCCATCACGTATGTGTAAATGTCCACCACAAGCCACAAAACATTCTGTGCAAATATTACATACTCGTTGTTCATTTGAGGTATTGGAAGCAATATTGTGGATTTCAGTGAATGCTGGACAGGATTTTAGGCCAAGACATGGAACTTGTACATTTCTTCCAACAATACTCCAGGAATGTTGAATACAATTATTACCTCTACTGAAAAAACATTTAATTTTATTACAAATAATGCATTTTTTTTTATGAATTTTACTTTCACTGATGCTTCTTTTTTTTGTAGAATTATGAAGTTTGCTAATATCAAAATTAAAATGACTGGTACAAACTCCATATTTGTATAAATTATAATCAGAATTATTTCCTACAGATACATCCACTTCCCATGTTCCAGAGAGCCATGCCAATGGTACTAAATTTTTTATTGAACAACATCGAGAAATGGTCCCTGTAGAATTATAATTATCAATTATAACACACGATGATAACTTTGTGGGCTTAGTATCTGGTATAACAAAATCCCCTTCATTATTACTATCATTGAATATATGAAATTCTTCATCATTTTCCTCATCAATTTCCTCATCAATTTCCTCATCACTTTCCTCATCACTACTTTCTTCATCTTGTACATCTTGAGACCTCTGAGAATCAAATAGATTTTTTGCAGTCTCTAGAGCTGGTTCATCTAACACAAACATTATAAAATCTTCATCTTCATCATACTCACTTTCTGATCCCTTTTCTTTTTCAACTAAATTATAGCTTACTTCTTCCATCAATTCAACATCTTTTTCAATCAAATTTAAATTTCTTTGATTTGAATCCATTTTATTCTTATTCAAGTTTATTGTGACTTTTACAACAAATTTATGTTTGTATGGAAGTAGAGATGATTAAAATGTAGGATATGGATTATGGATTATGGATTATTGATAATTAAATATATATTTAACAATGATTTTTACGATCACAAAGATAAATTATAATAAATTTTATTTATTAATAATTATTAAACTGAAATTACAATGATTTAACAAATTTTTATTTTGTAGGAATATTGTATAAAACATCTATTTATATTAATTTTAAAATATGTTTTCTTTATATCTGTCAAAGAAAGAACTTGTTAACAATCTAATCATTATTAAAAAAGAATCTAATATCTTTTATTAAAACAATGAAAATAATATATCATTATTACCTATTATTTACTATATTAGAATGTCAACTAATATTTCTTTCTCAAAAAAACAAAGAAACTGTTAGAAGTTAATTAAAAAAAAAGATATTAGAATTTATTTATTTGTTCATATCTTATTCATTATTTTAACTAATATTATAATTAATTGAATCAAAAAAAAAAAAAAGTATGTATGTACCTTTTATGAATCTTGTTATTAGCCAAAGAACACCCCATTCATTCTTATAAACAAAAATTTCCATTAAATTTATTAGTAAGGAATTATTTATTAAATAATTATAATATTGACAGTTGACTACTCAACCCAAATTCAATAAAGCAATGTTATTTCTAAAGGTGGTTTTTCGTTTTCATTGAAATTACTAATTTTTTTTAAAATTTTACTAAAAATGGTAATGTCGTTAAAAACTGAATGAATAACTTTCAACTGGTAATTCTTTTTCATTTCTTTATGAAATCATACCTAAAATTTTACAAGGAAATAAAATAAGTCTCAAAGAATGTGTACACAAAATATCACGTTCCTTGTTAAAAACTATATATGGGTGTACTAGTAACAAACAAAAAAGTAACTTCGATTTTAATAGTAAAAATTGACATGTTTCACAAAAATTTTACATAGCTATGACAGTAGACATGTCGATCGCGTGAAATCCTGTCTGACTGATACATAAACAAGAATGATGACAAGATGCGATAATCACAATCTTTTTTTTTTAATAACTGGAATAGAGCAGTTGCAGATCACAAAAACAACTATTTCATTGGCCAAATTTTTGTCAATCATATTTCATTTTGATTGGTTTGGCGATTATTATATAATAAAAAATTTCAACTTTTGATAGTCAAACGCAACTTTAAGGCCAGCTTGGGATTATAGGTAGGAAAACACAATATTTGTAATAAATTAACTATTTCACTTAGGGAAAGCAATAAAAACTATTTATTTATTATCTTTTTTTATTTGTTGTTTCATTAATATCAAATAATAATAATAATAATAGTTGCATAGCATTCTTTCTGATTGTATAGATCTATTTTTTAATTAATGCAATGTTGTATATATACACATACTCTTTAATAATTTATTGTTAATAATAGTAGTATTATTACAGCAATATCTACTAGAATATTTTGATGCTGAATTTCTATCACTTGTAAAAAAAATTTTTAAATGTTTGTTAAAATATTATTATAATTAAATTTATATAAATTTTTTTTAATTATATCAAAATATTCTATTTTCTAATATCAATAAAATGAACAATAATTATATTATCCAAAAACCTTATGCCTGCTTATTATAAATCAAATCAATAAACTACAAATATAATAATAATAGAGTTAAGAACACAAGCAAATATATGATAATTATGTTGATAATAAATAATAAATTCAATGCTTCAATAGCAGTAAATCAATTTAATTGTAAATGCTCCCCATTCACTTCATAATAAATATTTAAATTCAAATAAATTGTGTGCACATGTGTAGATTTTACTCCAAACTCCAGTTCATATCTAACTTTTGTTCTAGAAATGATCTGAATGATCTTAGTTAGCAAAGACAAAAATAATGAATACTTTCATCCAGAAAAATATATATTTGCTACACCAGATTTTCTTTTCGCATATACTCCTTTTCTTCTATTTTAAAACAATTGAAATAGCAAGTTTCACAACATAAAAAGATCAATGATCGATTTTGTCACATTTGATATGCAACAATGTCCACTATGCTCATGATATTTGGAAGAGAGATCGTCACAAAATTTAACCAATGAAATCAAATGTGCATTATGCTCATATTAGACCATTTGTAATATATATGAATTGATTCACAAAAGGGATTCCAATTTTTCTAGAATTGATTTCCATATTTAGCATATTCCCTGACTGAAATGAGTAATTGCACTTTATAAATCAATTAACCTTTTCCATAAATAAGATGATGAATTCCATCTAGTACTAATATCATTGGATAACTTAACTCCTTTTGTGATTTCTTTTCATTTAAGAGTAGTGAAGAAGTTAATTAATCTTTTGCATCTTAAAACAAATTCCTGAATATTATATTAATTGTTAATGCCTTATTTACAACTAATTATTATGTGCAAGCAAAATACAAAATCTATCATTGGTAATGGACTCTTCAGATGAAAAATTGGAAATTTACCATCAATATTAATTAAAATAATACCATCATTTACTGATATTAGAAAGTGTTGCTATTACAGATACTCAAAATTATTACAGATACTCAAAAGTGTTACAGATATTTGAATATATAAAAATTATTTGACACTGATTTTGAATGTGCTAATTAATATGAACATTCAAATATCATTTCAATTTCTGATATTCAAATAGGAACTCTATTCTCCATTTGAAGTTTACAATGGTGTAATCTGATACTTCATGACAAATTGCACAATGTTTTTCCATGACAGGATTGTGTTAAGTGAGATGTCCTTTTTCCATGTATATAGATAAAGCTGTGCATGTAGATCATTCCATAATTTTGAAATTTTTCATGTTTGAAGAAATGCCTTAATGCACCATCCCAGGGTCAAAGTTAGGTGATTTTAGTAAGGATTATGATGATAGTGATGACAAAGATGTATTGATCAACAAAAATACAAAAGATGATAACTTTAATATTTTAGAATGGTAGAAAGACCATCAACATGTTTATCCAAGACTTTCAAGGCTTGCTGCCTGTTATCTTTCAACTCCATGTTCCAGTATACCTAGCAAAAGTGAGTTTAATGCGGTCGGGCTTACAATTAATGGGCTTTTCTAGAACAAGATCAGCTGGTAAGTCTATTTAATATGTTTTATTTGATCTCTCATGTATTTTTAACTTTAAGGAGTCGGAGGATGTAACTCCGCCAATGATGAAGAACATAAATCTGGAAATATCTCTGGGATTTACTCCAACAAGGATGATAAGACCAAGAAGGAGAACTCGCCTAATACTCCCAAAGCCAGATAACAATATACTTCCACCAAATATAAGAACAGTAAACATCGTGGTAAAAATTCTAGACCGAAGCAAATACCCAACTCTGTCAATTTAGACAACCAAAATGCTTAACAGTTTGAATAATTTAAACCTTTGAAATTTATTGATAAAAATGTAGATGTCAATACAAGAAAATATAAAGGTCATTGGTTCGGGGAAATTGCTTTTTTTAATATTCACGCAGACTATGTAAACTTTTTAAATATTGTTTTTAATAACATTAGAACAATGTTAGAACGTAATAATAAATATAAAATGAGACGTTGTCTTTGCTTATGTGAATAAAATTGTGTAAATTTTTCTGAAATAAAACATCTTTATTAATATATTTCGTTATTATAGAGAGTTCACAACGTCACATGTTTACTGCAGCAAATGTTTATATATCTCTTTTTTTTTACTGAATAACAGGGACTGATTAGATAAAAAAAAATTTTACAAGAATAAAGTTTGTTAACGCGAGCATAGTGAAAATTTGAAATGTTACATTAATTTTTTATATTGTGCAATGTAACTTTAAAATACACGGCAAACATTCTGACAATAAAAAGTAAGTGATAAACTAGATTTGAATTGGATCTGAACTTGATCTCCAATTTAGAGAAGTAACAACTATATACTGGCGAAGTTTCAAGAGCAATGGGTTCTGTGTAACAAAAAACTTCCATTATGCTGTTAACGCGCTAGTTTTAATATATTTGGATGATAGAATTTTAAAATTAATATGATTGGCTAAATTGAAATCATGGCAATTTATTTTTTTCTTAAATATTAATATTAATAATAATAATAAATATTATTACATTACATTGATTTAATTAAATATAAATTAAAATTAAATTAAAGTAATTAATTAATTAATTAAAAATGAAAATTTATCTATTTTATTTTTAAAAATTGTCTTTGATAGGATTTATCATCATCAACTTTTTATTAAAGTTAAAAATTCTTCTCTTGTTTTAGCTTGCTCTCTAAATACACCTAACATAACGCTTGTCACTGTAGTACTTCCAGGTTTTTGTACTCCACGCATTGCCATACATAAATGACTAAAGAAATGCAACAAATAAAATAATGAGAAGATTGATTGATTGATAATCAATCAATTAAAAAATTTTACAAATTTATTTATTCTAAATTAATTACTTTGCTTCCAAGACAACAGCCACACCTTGTGGTTTAAGTATTTCTTGCAGAGCTTTGGCAATCTGTTTTGTTAAACGTTCTTGTACTTGGAGTCTCCTTGAAAACATTTCAGCAATCCTTGCTAATTTTGACAAACCAAGAACACGACGATTTGGAATATAGCCTATACTTATCTATTTATTTATTACAAAATATATATCATTATTTCAACAAAATAAAGAAAGAGATATATTAATGTCACAATGATCAGATTATCGCCTACCTTTCCAGTAAAGGGAACTAAATGATGTTCACATAATGAGAACACATCAATATTTTTTACAATTACCATTTCGTCATGATCTAGTATTTATATCATTAAAATCAATATTTATATTATTTATAATTGAAATCAATATTTATATAATATTAATTAGTACCTTCTTCAAAAATTGCATCATTTATGATTTCTAATATAAAAATATATACTATTATCATTAATATTATTATACTATTATGTTATTATAATGAAAAAGATCTTTACATACGTTCAACACTTTCTTCGTAACCTTTTGAAAAAAACATTAATGCTTCGGCATATCTGTCAGGAGTTTTTAATAAACCTTCACGTTTGGGATCTTCGCCAAGACATTCTATCATTGTTTTAACAGCTTCGGCAAGTTTTCTTTTACGTTCCTCTTTTTGATCATTTGTTTCATTTAGTCTTTGTCTAGTACCAATGCCTAAATCAATTTTATTTTTAGCAATAATGAAATTATGTTAATGTCAACATATAATCTATATGTAAGTATAAACATTATATCATTAAGTTTGTTTACTTGGCCAGCTTAACCCATCCATATTATTATTGATCATCAAATTTTTTTTGATAAGATAGATTGCATGGTAGAAATTCGATGTAGCATGGCGGAAGTTTAATTTTATTGGTGACAAAAATAAAATTTAAGTTTATATATACCAAAATTAGAAAATTTAGGGAAAAACAAGATTTACATAATACAGTAGTATATGGTTTATATGGAATTTGTAACGTTGATCACAGCGAATAAAAAATTTAGTTTAAAATATATATACACGAGTTTATTCCTATATTACCATATTACCATTACCACTACCACTGTCATCTCACCCCCGTTCTACTGCTATTTCTATTGCTACTGCTGCCTACTACTATTGCTTTTAATGTGCCATGATTACATCTGATTCCATTACATTAGAAAAAGTTATAAACGTTTTATGAATTGATTATAAGGATAAATGATAGCCTTTATTCATAATAGAGTAAGAAATTACTTATCTGTAATTAAATTTAATTTAAAGAAATACTTCTTTAGTAAACTCTGCAGGTATTAACGTATTAGAGATGGCAAATGTTTAAACAACTATCTATGCTTGGTTTTACATTTAATGGTAGAGTCTCGTCTATGATTGTATCAGAAAATTTTTTTTTAATAAAGCGAAGTTATTATTTAAATTTCTTTGCTCCTAGTAAAAATTTGTGAAAATTGTTTCATTAGAGATGACACGAGTAGAAACTATATGTTTTTTTTATATTTTTGTTCACCGGTCAATTTTTGTATCAATGTCATCATCTTGTATTATTTCTTTTTTCAAATAAATCAATTATAGACATTTTTTTATTTGAAGTTGAATTCAAAAGAGAAAGAAGAATTCACTAGCATCAATAATAATTATTTTTTTATTAAATTAAAAAATGGGATGAAAAATCTTGGCACTTACTTATATCTGCTTTTACTTCCTGAATCAGCTCGTTGCTGAGCATCTCCTTTTAATTTGTGAAATGGTAGAAAGTGACGGGTATTTTGAGAATCCTAAAGTCTTTGTCGACTCTGTGGAAAAACCTAATACCGTAGAGTAAATAAAGCTGGTATTGTCCATATTACCATTCTAAGAGTAATATTTGTTTAAACTGTCTCATAATTTTTATCTAAAGCAGTTTCCGTTGAAACTTCATCAACTGTAACATTATATTCTAATTCCTATTTAAGACGATTTATGAAAGAGTAAAGATTCATCATCCCTCCAGCATTGTTCATCACGCCTTTCCATAGTATTTGTATATCGGAATTGTCTTCTTCGCAAAAAAAATTTTTTAAAGAGCATAAAGAGCACTAGGAACCTAGGCAAAGAAAATAACCCTTTAAAGGTTTTGCACAGATAAACAACTTCCAAAAATGAATGTCAATTTTTGAGCCCTGAATTTATAACATCAATCTTCGACAGTATGATTCAAACACATTCTTTCATTGATTTTCAATTATTAATAAATACGATGGATTGCTCGAATATAACATTTTATAGCCCAAGAAATTTCTCAAAAGCCAAAATCCATTCTCTCAGCTAATTTAAAATCGTAAAGTAGATCAAATGTGACATAGTAAAAATTTCGATTATTTATTATTATTATTAATTTTTTTGACAATGTTATCAAAAAAACAAAACTTGCATAATAAGGATGTAAGCGGTGAAATAGAAAAACCTTTAGAATTACACCACGAATTAGCAGAAAGTGAAGAAGATGAAGAAGAAGATGATAACGTTGCGGAAGAAAGTATTCTTGATACTTTACCTATTTCAAATAGAATTAAATTGAATGACCACCATAAGGTAATTAAAAAGTCTCACTTATTTTGTAAATGATTTTTTTATTATTCACATTCTAATAAAAAATAATATTTGATATTTTACCTAGGCCGTTACTGCACTGGCCCTCGATCCTGCAGGTGCGCGTCTTATTACTGGAGGTTTTGATTATGAAGTTAAATTCTGGGATTTTGCTGGAATGGATTCTACATTAAAACCTTTCAGAACCATTAAACCATGTGGGGATTACCAAGTAATCAGTTGTATTAAGTATTCATTAGTTCATTTATCTTTTATAATTGAACGTGATATATCTAAAAAATAAAATATTTTTTTATAGATACATCATTTGGAGTATAGTTTGAGTGGTGATCAATTTTTAATAATTTCAGGTTCTTCTCAACCAAAACTTTATAACCGTGATGGTTTTGAGATGTAGGAATTATTTTATATATTTTTTTTAAACGTTTAATGACATTTTTTGTATTTTTTACCATACCTTTCTTTTCGTTGATTATTTTAGTGAGGAATACATTAAAGGTGATCCCTATATAAGAGATATGCGAAATACAAGGTAAAATTTAATTACTCTTTTAAATATCATCGTCATTATCGTTGTTATTATTAATAGAAAGATAATTGATAAAAATAGTGGTCATGTAACGAGTTTAACGTCTGGAGGTTGGCATCCAAACGACAGGAAAACATTCTTTACTGCATCTGCTGATGGCACAATAAGGTGATTGGCAGATAGATTAAATAATAAAGATTATTTTTTTTATTTTATTTAATGAAAAACAAATTTTTTTTTTGATAGAATATGGGATGTTGAAAATAAACGAAAACAAAAAAATGTTCTGGTTCATAAGTCTAAGCAAAGAGGTGGTCGAAGTAATATAACAGCAGCATGTTATAGTCCAGATGCTAGATTTTTGGCTGGAGGTATATATATATATTAGAAAATTGGAAGTTATTTAATTGATTATCTAATAAAATTTTTTTCTTTTAAAGCTGCTCTTGATGGTTCATTGTTTTTGTGGGGAACAAAAGGTCCATTTGTAAGACCGTCTCATGTAAGTTTATTATATTTTTAATTTTTGCCTTTATTTTGTTTCTTTCAAGTGATTCAATAGCCAAACTTAAATTATTAGACGATTGAGAAAGCTCATCAACCTAATAGTGAAACATCATCTATATTATTTTCAAGAAATAATTCGACAATAGTAACCAGAGGTGGTGATGATTGTGTAAAAGGTACAACTATATTTATATTTGATATTTATTTAGATAATTATATTAAAATCACAATTTTAAAAAACTTCTCCCTTTATAGTGTGGGATATACGTAATTTTAAAAATTCTGTAGCTGAAGCTAAAAATCTTGCAATCTTTCATCCTGAAGCTAATGTAATATTTAGTCCAGACGAGAAATTGATAATAACGGGTGAGATTTTTATATCATTTTATATATTCATAAGCACTTTTCCAAATTTTTTAAAAAAATTAAATCTTTAATTTTTTATAAAGGTGTTGCAGTAAAAAAGAATGAAGGATATGGAAAGTTAGTTATGATGGATCGTGAATCTCTTGAGATTATTCATTCATTAGGCATGTGTTAAAACCAAACTTTAATTTTACAAAATGTGGAATTAGTTAGTTATAATAAATTTCTAATTATTATACATAATCATTTAAAAAACATTATTTAAATAGATGTTACAGAGTCTAGTGTGATAAGAGCTTTATGGCATTCTAAAATAAATCAAGTAATTATTTATGTGATATTATCCCTCTATATAGGTAATAGATAGTTGGAATGATTTCAAATTTTGCTATTTTTATAGATATTTACAGGTAGTTCAGATGGGTCAGTTAATGTATTTTATGATCACGGAATTAGTACACGAGGTGCTAAGTTATGTGCTGCTAAAGGACCTAAGAAGAGAGCAATAGATGATTGTGAAATAAATAGACCAATTATTACGCCACATGCATTGTCAGCATTCAGAGATGACAGACCCAAATCAACAAAGAGGAAAAGAGAGAAACTGCGTAAAGATCCTGTCGCTTCAAAAAGACCCGGTAGATACTATTTTTATTGGTTGATTTACCAGAAAAGCTTGGTTATAATTTGTTTATTTACCCTCTGTTACTTTTAAATAAAGATCTTCCTGTTAGTGGACCCGGAAAAGGAGGCAAGATTGGTAGCAGTTTAACTCAACATATTATGAAAGAGTTAATCAAAGATACTACAAGAGGTATGTTCATTTACTTTTATAAAAATTCTCTCCCCTAATCAAGGTTTATTTATTTATTTAGTTATTTAATACTTGAATTTGATTTTAATTAAAGATGTCGATCCACGAGAAGCATTATTAAAATTTGCCGAAGTTTCCGAGAGTATGTACAATTTTTTTAAATTTATAAAATTAACATCATCATTAAAAAACTAATACACGCACACATTTTTTAAAAAATTAGGCGATCCACAATGGATTGGAAATGGTAAGTTGAATGTTGAAATGAGATTTATATGATTAATGTTAATACTATATTAATTAATACTTTTTTTAAAAAAACAAAGCTTATAAGCAGACACAGCCAAAAAACATCTTGGCTGAAACTACTGGTGAAGAAGAAGAAGAAGAAGATGGTAATGACCTTAAAAAGAAATCATAAACATTTCATTTATTATGTAGCAGAATCATCTCTTTTAACATTTTTATTAAAAAAAAAATAATGATCAAAATTAATTGTTGAAAACAATCATACATGAAATTTCAAATAAAGTAAAGATTATATCCTCGATCAAATTTCATGAATGCGGGATCTAACATTTTTCATATTCCTTGGACATCATTTTACTCTCCAACTTTGACCATGATTGTTAAATTTAATTCGAGTCAGGTGACTAACTTGGTCAATTGGGCGATACTTTAATATTGTTTGTAGTGTACAAATTTCAAACAATTTTTTCAGGCATTGTCACCTTGAAACAAATAACCTTCCTATCAAAGACTCTATCAACTAGTGACTCTTATTTAGTCTCTGCTTTCACCATCTTTCCCGAAAAACCACTCCCAAATTTCATGTTCACCAGGCATCATGAGTTCCCAGACGCGCCCTGGTCCGTCATTTTTATATACCGTAAATCTGCTTTCGTCGCTCCAAATAATAGAGTTCAATTTCTTCTCTCACGATACCGATTTGTTATTTTACTTCATTTACAAGAGCTTGCACCAAGAACACGAGAAAAATATTTACTGTGCAAAATTTTACCTGAATAATTCATGGATATTTTCTTTACAATTTTTTTATTTATTAATTTAGTAACTTTCGTCTCGACATTTTAATAAATAGTACGAGACACTGTTGCTCTATGAAGGCCAAGAATTCTAGATATTTAGTCATTATTCTATAAAGACAGCAATGAAAAAGTCAATATACTTCATTCAGAGCCACGTAATCCTCCCCCCCCCCCCCCCGAAATTTTAAATCCTTGGGATAAACTAGTCAGATTAGCCTTTATTACCGAAGATGAGAAAAACTAAATATTGGAGCCCTGAAATAATTTTCAATTTCCAATATTCAAATGTTGCATTTTGGTGTTTCCACCAAAAGCAGTTTTTTAACGAAAGAATACGATGAATTTAATTAACACGACGTATTTAACGCGAAATCACCAATTATATCAATAAAGCATTTAGGATATTTTATAAAAAATAAAAAATAATCATTGATCATTAATAAATGACATATCTTCTTTCTAACAAGATAATGCATTTCCTAGTTCTCCTTTTGACGGATTCATCATCTGAAATTAAAGCTCCGAGATGACTCCGATCTGGAATTAAATTTTTCCAGCTTGGATCCATTTTAAAAGCTATGGGTGCAAAACTTTATCAGAATACATGATTATCCATTATATACAACTAAGTGTTATTTGTTATTTCTGCTACCTTTTACTTTTGTATATTACCGCATGACTTCAAAAGATGGGTACTTTTGAACCTGTCACACATACACATCTCATGTGATTTTGGTTCCTCTCTTTAAAAGCTGCTTTTTTACTATGATACTTGAAGGCATTAACTTTGAAAAACCACGCGTTAGATATTGTGTAAAGTTTAACAACGTAGCAGTATTGTAGTTCAACTATAATAACCTGGGGTCCTGCTTTGTGATAATTGTTTTAAATAAATTTTTTTTTATATCCATCACTAACATTATAAAAAATGAATCCATCACAATACAAACAACACGGAAAAGTTGGTATAAAGAAATTCATGAGTAAGTATTATAGATAACTAGAGCAAGAGAAAAAATACTGTCATTTAGATGTTCGATGTGAATAATGAGTCTGATGAACAAGAACCTAAAAAAAATCAGAAACTGACAAACAAGTTGAATCTGTCATCGAAGCGCGCTTAAAATGATTATAAACCCCAAACGGGGGCTTATCAATAGAAAGGGACCATGATGTGAAAAAACCAATTTTGAGTTAATGCGCAACTCTTCACCTGGAATATTTTTGGATTAGAAATCATACCCACTTTTCGTATATAAGTTCCTTTGGAATGCAATCTTAATTTTTACAAAACCAAAGTGAACATTTATATTAAGTATTTCAGGGATCCAATGACAGTCAACTCCCTCCAAGTGCACCCTCTCTAAATGCAGGCCATGTCTCACTCCCTTATAGTAACTCCTCTAAATGCATACCTTTCTAAATGCACGTTCATGAGAAATAGTGATATGTTCCCAAGGAGGGTGTACTTAGAGGGGGTTGACTGTAGTTATTATCATCACAATTAACTTTATAATGTCACGTTTGTTTTTTTTCTTGAGCGATATGTAGAATTGCCCCTATACAAAAACAATTAATATGAAATTAATCTATATTAAATCTACCATGGAATCCAAAAATTATAGTACAATTAGAAGTATTTTGAAAAAGGAACAAGGTGTTGAAAAATTTCAACGCGCCATTGATTATTGGTCTAATTAAACATTATAATGTCGATAAATAATAATAAGTTTTTTTTAATGATGTAAATGGAATAATTAAATATAGAAATGAAAATATTGCTGATAAGGAGAATATACTAATCATCCTACCTTGTTTTTACAGCAATAAAAATCAAAAATGAATTTGCCGGATTCTAAATTTCATTAGACATTAGGAAATCGGGAAGTAGAATTAAAAAACAAACGAGAGCTATACAATAGTGTTCCATGTTGCAATTCAAAAATAGGAAACAAAATTGTCATAAAGGCGGTTGCAATCATTTTTATATGACGCAAAGATGGTAGCAACCATCATCAAAAGTTGCAGCCAGTATCCTTACTATACAAGGAGAGGTATAAGCTTTAACACAAAAAGTCAAGGATAACTATCTAATCAAATAATCATAATGCTTCTGCTTTATCAAAAAATAAGACAAAAAGTTGTGTAAGTAAACCATGTACATCTAGATATCTATTACATTAATTTCAAAAAGAGCAATGTAAAAATCTGTTGAAGCTAGTCTCTAGTGATAGGTAACCAAATCCTGGATTCAAATCATTAGTTGATAAAATATATTCACAAATGAAAGACTATTATAACATATCAGTCGGAGATTACATGGTCATAGGTATGACCAATACCTGGCAACTTTAGATGATAATGGAAGAAAAAACATACAAGACAAACACATGCAAATACTCGATATTTTTTATTAAAATTCATTCATTTAAATATTTTCTATTATTTTGTTAGAAATCAGTAAGACGTATCAAAGCTTTAAATACTTTGATTGCTAATTCCAATCAACAAATACTAAAAGATAATTGAAAGAGAGATATTATCAAATAATTTAGTCCATTATCCTAAAATTTCAGAGACTGGTGATGATGATGACTAAGGGTTCTATTCGTAATAGAAATACAATTTCTTATTTGAATGGTCAATCTTTTAATTCGAATTATTGATTCAAGTATTTCATTCAGGTTATTCAATAGGACCTCGGACAGAAACTTCTGATTTGGAATGCATAGAATCACAATATGTGGATATATATATATATATAACAAACAAACTTATCATTAATCATGATGGCATTTATCATATTATTAAAACATTAAATTGCTTTTATTTTATTGTTGTTACCAATTTGTGCCAAAAAATGAGTATAAAATTCATGTGAAAATAATTATACTGATTTCTTTGAATTTTTATTTTTATTTGATATTTTTGTCCTGATTTCTTTCTACTAATTTATTTTTTTTTTTGGAAAAAGAGTTTTGAATTGTTTTCAAAAAAAAAAAATTTATTTTAATAATAATAATATCATACAAATATAAATATAATAATAAAATATTATTAATTAATTTGAATCTCTTTTATTCCTTCTTGATCCACAACCTTTATCTTGAAATTGCCAAGATTAACGATAAATCTAGTTTTCAATTCATCTATACATTTCTTAATCAACAATTTTGCTTCCTCAAGTGTCAATTCTGAATGATGATATCTATCCAAGATGGATAGACAATAATATGATCCATATCCATGAGCTGCAAATGGTACACTTGTAGAAGTACCAAAATAATCTATCCAATAAAGATCTGGTTTTGATGAGGTTATATCAAAACCTGCTATTAAAAGATTAACAGCATATGGTTTCTAAAAAATCATTTTTTAATTTAATTGTTGATTGAAGAAGAAAATAATTTTTAATTAATTACAAGGAAAAATAAATAAATATATATAAATAATAACAATGATAAATGAGAAAAATTTATGAATCACTTACTCTACTTCTTATACTAGTAGCTAATTCTCTTCTGGTAAAATTAGCTGCAGCTTTTGGTGTCAACTCAATCCCATTCTTGATCCCGTAAAAACGAACATTCCTTTGAATGTATTCTGCAAAGTTGATTGTATCTCCTGGTTCACCAGAATATGCCATGGTGACATGCTTATTAAGATCACGAGTTTTATCTTCATTAGATTTCAAAACAGTAATTGAGCGTAAAGATGAAGCATCAGTCGCTGTCAATGCAAAATCTTTGCCTACTATTCCGATAAGACATTCCATGTTTTTTTTTCCTTGAAATTGTAAAAAAAAAAAAAAATAGAATAATATATATACATATATATATATGGATCTTCAGATTAAATTGTTGCGTCATCATCATCAAGCAAGTGTAACATATAATCTTAGCTAAAATTTAAAATGGGGAAGAAATGTAAGAATAATTTTTTCTTGTTTTAAACTAATAAATCCTAACGGTTTATTCATTTTGTTCGTTTTGTTCATTTTATTCGAATTATTCGTTTATTCTAATTATTCATTCATTCGTTTCATATTGACAGTTTTGCATTTGATTTTTTCTAATAACGATTAGATTATTGTGATTATTGTGATATTTCATTTATTGATAATTCGGAATCAAGAAAAAAACATCTTGAAGGAATAAAACATCAAAATAATGTGAAAATACATTATGATTATTATAAAGGTAGTGACGGTAATAATAAAATATCATTAGAGATATATAATAATTCATATAAATCTATTTATTTATTATTAGATCCTGTGGAGTTATTGATTGAGAATAGTAAGAGACCACAGTGTAAAAAATTTAATGAATCAAGATTTTGTCAATTTGGATTAAGTTGTAAATATTCACATTTGCCATATGGAATTGATTTTAATATCATAGATCCAAACGGTAATTATTGTACGCAAGTTATCAAAATTATATATAGTATTTATAAATAATATTAATATATTTTTAAATTGTTATTTAAAAGTATATTTAGCACAAAATCCCCATCTTTTACAACAATATTATGAAAATAATAATAATCAAAATCAGAATGATAAATTAAGTTTTAAAAAAAATACGAAAAAGAAAAGTTCGAATAAATTAATGGAAAATAAACTTCCATCTGGTCTACCAAAAAATTTACCGCCTTCCTTAAAGCCACCACCAAAATCAGGTTATAACTTTAGTAATTGTGCACAATGGGGTTAAAATAATAAAAAACAGTTTATTTTTGATAAAATTTTAAAAATAAATGATAATGAATTACATTAGTTAATTTTATGTTTTGCTACTACTTGTTTCCAAGCAGGACTTTCATAAAGTCTTTTCACCCATTTAACGACATTGGGTCTCTTAGCATCGTAAAATATATCTTTAGAGCTAGTTTTATCAATACAAGCAGCGATAACAGGTATATGACTAAGGTCTGCCAAAGAATATTCACCAGTCAAATAATCTTTTCCCTCGAGTATTTTTTCATAGACATCCAATGTCTGTTCAAGTTTTCCTTTTGCTTCTTTGACCTTTTCAGTATTAGCTTCTTTACCCAGAAACTTGAGAATAATTTCTTGATAAATAATAGTTGATGCTGGTGTATCAAATTCTGAGCTTTCAACTGATAAGTATTGTTCAACCAAAGTGGCCTTTTGTAGATCGTTTGGAATGAGAATTGTAGTATTTTTGGTTCCTTGGTACTTTTTTAGGAGATAACGACAAATTGCACGTGATTCGTAGACTGTAAAACCATCATCAATCATTACTGGAACTTTCCCACTATTAAATATGATGATGATTTATTATTTTTTAAGTTTAGGAAGAAGAAAATTTTAATAACTAGATTACTTACTATGGATTTTTTTTTACGAGATATTCAGGTGATTTAATTTCTGAGAATTCGGGCTGTTCATATTCGTATTCTATACCCAATTCTTCAAGGGCACAAAGTGTTTTAAGAGTATTAGGTGAAAGATTAAATCCGATAATTTTAATACCCATTTTAAATCAATGCTTTGTAATTTCCCTTCTTATTTTAATATTATTAGCAAGAAAAAAGCAACAAATAAATTTTTGGGATAAAATTCTGTCGTGATTTATTATAATCTTTGATTGTAATATAGCACAAATGAGCCGATCTGAATAGAAAAAATATAGAGGATAAATAATTCCCGCGTCGTAGCTACACCGAAAAACTAGTTTTCGTAACACACAAAATCCATTTTCAGCATATAATATCCAATCATTGTCGGAAGGTCATTTGTTATTAATATTAATATTAATATTAATATTAAAGATAGCTTGCGAATCCCTTAGTTCTTAAAATTATAAATTTTAAGCAAATAATAACCATATTATTAAATACCAAAAGAAAATTGCTTGTTTTTAATTCTTTGCTAAATGAGTTAGTTCTCAAGGTAAGTGATATTAGTTTTACTCGTATGTAAATTTGGAGCATTATTAAAAAACGGTGTTTTTTGAAAACAACTAAATGAGTTGTATACTATTTGTTCTATATACAACAATTCTTCGTGGAAGTTTTAAACAAAAACGCAGTAACTTCCTGAATTTTACTTGGTGTTTTGTGAAAATAATTAATATATATATATAATTAATACATTGTTGAGAATTAAAACACGAACATCATAATTTATTTTTAAATAAGGATACAGTTCATTCTCTCTACAATAAACCCTCCGTCCCTATATGTAATTTTTCTGCCTTTGTTCATTATTTCATTATAGAGTGCAGTTACTAATATGTCCGCAGAACTATACTTGCCGTCCAAACTCAAATGACAAAGTCCCAATTCCAAGTCCCAAATTTAGTAATGAAAAAATTACAGAAAATTTCATTAAATAATTCTACCAATCATACCGACCTATTACGAAAATCGGGAAATGAATTACTTGAAGCTATTTTTAAAACAATTCTCCTTGTGTTGATAATTTGATGACAAAAAAGTTAATTGTTATATCTATCACGGCATTATTAAAACTAGGCTTCTCAAAATATGTTTGAATGATAATGTAACATCAATAATAAACATTTTAATTGATTTATTCAAAAAAAAAAGATTAGGATTTCTTTAAATCCTTTAATTTAAAGAAATGGCATGATTAGCGAATATTAACTATGTTTTTTTTTTTTGATTTTATCAAATAAAACATGCTTGGAAAAGATTACTTCATTTGAATCTGATGGGGTCTTCTGTCACGTTAGCAAGATATGTAATAACATATTGTGTTTGTGTTAAATAATTATGTCAAAAATAAAAATTCTAGCAAAAGACAAGGACTTCAAGAAATTTTCTTATTTGTTAATTTAGGATGTTCAATTCGATTTTTTTCTTTTCATAAAGATTTTTTTTTTTAATAGCATGAGACACTATCGTTCTACGAACACCAAAAATTCTAGATATATACAAAAAGACTGATGATTTCGCCACATTGGCTTTTGACATTTTGAGCTTAAAACTTTTCGAAGGATTCGTTTATGCTTGCTTACAAAAAAATTTCAAAACAATGTAATGTTTATTCGAGGCGTGTATTATCATATTTATTTTTGAACAATTGATTTTAGAAATATTCGGCCAAAGTTTTATTTTTTTTTAATTATCAATTTAAGAGATGGTTGGTTCAAATCAATGATTAGGCTCGCATGTAGACTCTAGTTAAAACATTTAAAGATTGTAATCATACTGAAAGGTATGAAATTAATCCTTTTCTGAAGAGTTGTTATGACTTAACTAGTGAGCTAGTTATTATTAACGGTGCTCGGAAAAGTAAAATAGAATCAGCCACTATTACTATACTAATACGTGCAGCATAAATTGTTCCAACATGGTCGAAATTATTATTGTTGTTAATTCAATGTTCTGCATATATGCCTTAATTAAAATTTTGACATCAGGAAGCAATTTGGGTCACATATATGGCCAAAGCTTTTTGAAATTCTGATACATTTACTTAACCTGGCTAGAAATAAATTCCAAAAATTTATGACCTTCCAAATATTTATTGTAAAATGAAGGCTTTGAAAAGATTGCAGCAGAATATACAATGTGTTGCGGAAAAAATGGCACATGCCTACAACAAAAAATCTCTTTTATCACTTAAACCTTTATTTGAGACATAATATTTGAGGAAAGCATCAAACATCAGCAGGCACCATGTGACGTGTCATAAAAAAAAGGATAATAGTGACTTATGATTGAGGAATGATGGAAAATATTATTTCTTTATTTAATAAAGCATTTATGAATCTGAATTATTTATCTTTTATATGCAATTTTTCTCATATACGTATACAAAGAGAGAATAAAAGGCTGGTGGTAAATCTAATTGCTTTAATATTAGTATTTAGGTCGCTAAAAAATAGATATTACTCTTCCCTATTAAGCTTCCATACCCATATTATTTTCCTTCTAAACATTTTTAACAGGTGTTTCATTCTGCTTTCTTTTCTGGTGTTTATTATTTTTGCTTTCTTCTAGGTTCTTTTTTTTTAACCTTGGATTCCATGGCAGCAGATTTATGTATATTAATTTCAATTTTGTATCTTTAGCATAGAAATATCCAGTTTATTATGCTGACAAGTGTGGCATAAATTTCACTTTGAACCATGAAGATGCGAAATCAAATCACATTTGTTAAGAAATACAGTAGTAATAATAAATGAATATTTATTTTTTATCAATTATTTGAAAAACTTCCAATTCATCAAAACTACTTTTATCTACTATATTGATGTTATTATAAGCATGTGGAGATGGATTATTACGAATAAGACTATCTGTTGTAAATAGAAAATCCTGACTATAACCAAAATTAGGTAAAAGAGAAGAATCACAATAAATTGCATTCTGATAAAATTCATTATTTTTAATATAGCTAACTTCTGTAGTATTGATATCATTTCTATTACTTATATTAAATATAAAAATATCTATTGTTGTTTTATAACCATTTCCATTCCAATTAAGTGGATTATAACCACCAATTATTTGATCTGAATTTTGTATTTTACCAACTACAAGAGTTTTGTCGATATTATCACACTTTTGATGAAAGATATTTGCACTTAAACCATCTCTACTACTGCGATATAAAAGTTTAAATTCATATTTAACTTCTCTGAGTGAATTATATCGTGGGTTTTTTCTATCTATCCAACTTGCAAAAAGTAAAGTAAGCTTGTCATTAATTGTCAATGATTCAAGCTTTGGAATAAGTTTTATATTTCTTGATGGTAAAAAGTTTAATGGTTGTTGTCTATCAGGAACTACATAGAGTTGTAATAGGTTGTTCCAGAGAAACTCATCAAGAAGTTTCTGATAAGGTACAATTTTATCAAAAAAATCATCTTTAGAAATATCTTGAAATCTTATTAGAGAAATAAGCTCCTTTATTGTGTTGCCTAAATCAACAAAATTTTGTGATAAACAATTTTTAAGATTGTTATTATTGATTTCTGGATGTTTTGATAATCCCCATTTAAGAACATTTTCCCAAATAACTATCTCATCAACAGAAAAATCATCTCTTTTGAGAATTTCCAATAAAATTGGTTTTTCCAATGACTCAAAATCATTTGACTGAAATAATTTTTCACAAAATTTTTCTAGATAGGTATTTTTCAATTCCTTAAATTTTTCATTAGAATAAATCAATTGTAGAATTTTAACTGGACTTGCTTTTACATAATCTTCATGTTTTTTAATAAAGTAATTCATTGTATATTCATAAAGTGATTCAAGACCAAGTTCATCAGCTGCAATTAATATTTCTAATACATCAACTCCAGTAAAATTGTCTAATTCAATTTTACAAGTATACAAAAATCTTTTAAAAATAATAAATATATATTACTAAATAATATATTCAATCATAAAAATAAATAAATAATACAATAATAGTTAGTTTAAACTTACTTTAGAATATTTTTAAAAGGTTGTTCATTAATATTTACTTTTTTAACAATATAATAACCATTTTTTTTTGTTGCATTACTTAATGCAATGCTAAAAAATGGACAATGAGCACATATGATGGATGCATGTGCATGGATTTCTTTTATGTTTGGTTCTACGCCTACATATATTTTTACATCATAAAAATCCTCTGTATTTAATAATCTTTCATTTTCATTAAAATATTTTTCTAATATTGTTGAATCCATTTTTTTATTTATTTTTCTGAAAAAATTTTTGTAAAATGAAAATGAATGGCCAATCAAACGTTATGTTTGAATGATTTAGAAGATTACCTTATACGTTGTAAATGTCAAATAATAAATTTGTTTTATCGCTTTTGATTCTTAGTTTTGATTTGATAAACGGATAATGACAAACTCGCTTTTGTCAATTGTGTTACTCGGGCCATATGAAAATTTCAGATCAGCCAATAGGAAGATCCGCAGAACATATAAAAATTTCAGGCGATGTCACATGCTCTTAAATTCATTCATTATTTTTATTATTATTATTTTTATATTATCATAATATAAAAATATATTTTACAATTGTTATCTACATAAATGTAATTATTTTATAAATTTTACGTTAATAAATTATACCAAACACATACAATGATCACATTTACAATCTTTAAAAACTAAATTGTCTTCAGGATCATATACAAGCACATCAGGTTCTTTTCTACTGAATTTAGATTTTCTATAACTTTTTTTTGATCCTTGATTTTCCATCGTGCGATTTTTACTTGGCGTAGATAAATTTTGCAAATTTGAAGCTCCTTCACTTAAATAAGTAGAAGAAGGATGCAGTTTGGGTGACATTGGTGGTGACATTGGTGGTGAAATTGATGAGTGTGTTGGAGGTGCTGAAGGCGATGATGGTGTTAGTGCTGGATATGTCAGTGGTGAATTAGTTGTTGGTGACGATGAAGATTTTGTAAAAGATTGGTAATTTGCGGATAAACTTGGTGATTTCGAATTATCAAAATTGACACTACCGGAATTATTAATTTCGTCAAATTTTAATTTTTCGTGTTTTACTCCTATATTTTTTAAATAATTATTATCATTATTATCACGATTAGAATCAAGATTTCCGAAAACTTCGTCTAATCTTCTACGTTGTATACAATCTGATATTAAGAAATCATTATTATGTTGCATCAATTGATTCCATTCTTGATATTCACCACTAAATCCATTGTTATCATTTCCATCAACTACTTTGATATCTATTCTTTCTTTTTTTCTCAATAATTCCATCCATCGATTCTCTAAATCAATTTGAGTTTTATCAGCTACTGTTTGATAAAAAATACATTCTTTGTCTTTATTCGACCAAAGTGATTTATTAACACTGGCACTGCTGTTATTGTTGCTATTGTTACTATAATTACGTTGATTTTTACTAGAATTGTTACTATTATTATTACCATTATTATTATTGTTATTATTATTAGTGGTATCTGCATCAACAATCAAATAACCATATTTTGTCAATGTTCCAGATTCACTCTCTTTATATTTATAATAAAATAGCTGATAATATTTCTGGTAATAATACTCCATTATGTAACCATTTTTATTATCTGATAATGGCATATAAACATAAAGTTCATTATTTGATGGTTTTAAATGTCCAAGAATTTTACGCAATTTTTTGAAACTATTCATTTTTTTTTGTGTTAAAATGGTGAGCGAGAGTGAGAGAGAAGTTAAAGCATGTGTTTGTTTAAGGACGTAAAGAAGTAAATATATGCATGTAAAGCTTTGAAAATGAATAAAGCTTCCCGAATGAGTGAAATAAATTGAATGATTGAAGAGATAAAAAGATAAACTATAAAAGAAGGAAGGAATAAAGAAATTAGGTTTATAATAGAGATTGATTAAAGACAAAAAAGAAGAAATGAATTAGATGTGAGAACTTTTTATGCAGGAAAATTTAAAAAAGAAAAATGTTTTTATTTATTTATTTATCAAATGGTGAAGGTTATTTGCAATTGGTTAATGACGAATTGTGTAACAAAAATACAAATAAAATTCAAATAAATAAATTTGTGTCACGCATCACAAAGTTTTTACATATTCCACATCCTCACGGTATATAGCACACAAAAGTACAAAAGATTTGGATCTTTTAATTTAATTGATTTGAGAGATGGAACATTATGATAGGATAAGAATAGTTGTTGTGGGAGATAGTGGCGTGGTGAGTATTTTTCTTGTAACTCTAGTAAAAATATTATTGTTATTAGAGGACTTGAGAAAATTATTTTGAATTATTCCCATTCTTTTTTTTTAGGGAAAGACTAGTCTTGTTCATATGCTTTGTTATAACGAAGCTTTAAGATACCCAACTTGGACAATTGGTTGTAATGTAGATGTGAAGGTCAGTCCAGATTATTATCGTTAGCAATTACTTTATATATAGAATTATTTATATATATTAATAATAACAATATCATCATCATCATCATTAGTTCTATACACATCCTCGTGCACGTAAATCATATTTAGTTGAATTTATTGATGTAGGTGGAACTTCTAAACATAAATCATCTCGTAACATGTTTTATCATCAGATTAATGGTATTATTTTAGTACATGATGTTAGTAATAGAAAATCTTATTATAATTTATGGAAATGGGTTGTAGAAATTTTGAATTCTGAAGCTTATAAAGATACTGAGAAATCAAACAATAATAATATAAAGAAAAATGGTAATAACGATTTATTATCTTAGTTACGATAATAATTGCCATCATCATTGTTTTTATTAACATCCTTATATGATTTTTCAATAGATTTTGATTGTGATGTGAAAATTGGTGAAAGATATGCTAGTGTTCCAATATTAGTCGTTGGTACTAAAGCCGACCTTGTAAAACAAGAATTAACAGGTCGTCAAAGAAGATATAGTATAGTGGATGAATATGGAGGTGATTGTGTGAATTTAGTAAGCTTTATAGTTTTTGTATATATATACACACACACACGCGCACACATTTTTTACATATCTGATCTTTTTTCTATTTCTCCACTATAATCCTATCTTATTAAAAGTGTACATTAGCACAAACACATTTCGAACAAAATTCAATCGTATCCGAAAAGCTTGACCTATTTTTTGATAAAGTTGTCGATAAAAAATTCGGTCCTTTTTCTCCATCATCAGATTCTTTTATACAAAGCCCCACTTTTGGTGGTTTTTCACCTTCATTACCAAATGGTGTAATGACTACAAATATAGCTAACAGAGATGAAAGAAGGCGAATTATACCTGGAAATACTAACACATCAATAATAAATTCAAATATTAATAATATGAATAATAATAATAGTAATAACAATAGTAGTGGTGGCAGTATTAACAATAATAACAACAACAATAATTATAATAATTATTATTATCATCAGTCAGCACCAACATCACCAATAATTTCAATAAATAATAATGATGATGATGATAATATTACTAATAATAATAATACTAATAATAATAATAATAATAATAATAATAACAATAATAATAATAATAATAATAATAATAATAATAATAATAATAATGTATCTAGTCCTATATTTTCTAATAATAATAAAGAACCATCTTCTAAAAAACAATCTTGGAATGGATTTAGGTAAATTTGTCATTATCATTACCAATATATTAATTATTTATTTATTTACTTATTTTGTAAAATTTTTATTTTTATTTTAGAAATCCGTCCAATGAAGATTCAAACAATTCTAGATCGTCATCGCCACTACTATCTTTATCCTCTTCACCGTATTATACGACACCTTCCACACCGTTATATAATAATATTAATAATAACAGTAATGGTAATCATTTTACGAATTTAAAAGCATCATATTCCACTTCAAATTTATTAGATACTTCATCTCCAATATTTTCACAGTCACCTTCTTCTCCGCTTAATAATTCATTTTCATCTTTATATAAATCAACTTCTGCTTCTAATCTAAGAGAATCTTTTAATAATAATAATTATTATTATAGTAATCATAATAATAACATTTATAACAATAATAATATTAAACATTCAAATTCTGGTTCAAGGCAACAATCTATCAATAACAATAATCAATATTCTTCTTTATTATCTTTTAGAAGAGGTTCTGCTTCAAAAAACTAAACATTAATATTATTTTATTTGTTAAAATTAAAAAGATTTATTTATATATATTTATGTATATATATAAATAATAAAAAAATTAAATAGACAATGATTCATTATTATTATAGTTTTTGATACGATTACTAATAGTATTGTTACTACTATTACTAATAATTAATCCTAATAATAATTTCTATTATCATTTGTAATTTAATAAAAAAATTTTTTAAATAATTCTTTAATAAAATGTATGCAATTGTTGTTCTTTAACTCCTTTTTTCCAAATTTTTTATTTACAACATAATGATGATGATGAATAATGTTGTTGATGACGATGATAATGTTGATGTTGATGGTTGATGTTGTTGATGATGTTGATAAATGTTGATGATGATGATGAATAAATTATTTAAGTAATACATAATATAAATCTATATCTTTTATTTTCACCTTTTGCTTCTTTAGATTTTTTTTAGATTTCACCCATTATATCTTTACAAGCTTCATAAGTGACAAAACTAACACCTATTGCAGGTGCAACTTTCAAATAATTTGGCAACATTCCTTTATAAAAACCTCTCCAACTTTCTTTGGAAATAGTTTGTACAATTGCATCCCATGTACTTTTATAATTGTATTCAACAGACTCCGAACCTGTTACTTGCATTCTACGCCTCAAAACATCGAGAGGATAAGTTATCGTTTGGGCAAATGATCCTGCCAGTGCTCCAGATAGCAATTTATTTCCTACTGATGGCGATTTTTGATCAGATGGTGTAAAATATTTACGTAGTACTTCATAAGAATGAAAATTTAATGCTACATATGGCGCAACTCCCTATTACCATATAAAAATTAATATTAATAATTGTAATAATAGTGTAATAATAGTAATAAGAATAATATAATGATATTGATAATATTACTATTAGAGTAGGTGATAAACCTCTATACAATGCGGTTACACCTCCTTCATTACGATATATTGATTTCATTGTAGACCAAATACCCGGTAACTTTCTATTGGATTTTTTCCCACTTATGCTAGCAGACTGAACGGAAAGTCTCGTACGAACAATATCAAGCGGATATGTACACGTCACAGACGTTATACCGGCTAATGCACCTGCTAAAAGTCTACGCGTTGCGTCAAGTTCAGTTTTTCCATCTTCTATAAGTAACTATATAAAATTTGTTTTAATATATAATAATTTAGGAAAAGAATAATAATAATAAATAAAAATAATATTTTTACTAACTTTTTTATATTTTTCATATGCTGCAAATTGAACAGCACTATATGGAACAATTCTTATAACATTGGTACCATTTCCTCTCAACATCCCAATCCATCCTTCTTCTTGCCATATTTTTACCAATGTTGCTCGAATCCCTTGATATGATGCAGGTTCTGGTCCTTGGACCTAACAAAATGAGTAATAAATCCAATTGAGAAAGACCAGTGATGATGATGATATTTTTTGATGATATTTTTGACGTTATTTGACGATGAAAGAGAAGAACTAATTAATTATTATAAAAACATCAACCAAATGGACTCTTAGATAGACCCTTTTATATATATATATATTATATTTTATATTACTATTATTTATTTTTTTCGATTTGTGTATATATATATATATATATATTTTTTTTTTTTAATATAATTTTGATTTTTTTTTTATTTATTTAAATAAATTATTACTTTATGATGACGGCATTATTTGTTGTGACAAGAATATATAAAACGTATATAATTATATTAAACCTTAAATATATATTAGATGTGTATATATTGTATATACACACGTTACGATACATACTTGGAACAAAATTTTCATTCTTTCTAAAGGACTAACAACAGTTCTGCTTACTGCCCCAGCTACTCCACCAGCTATTAAATGTTTAACCTCTGGCGTATATATATAATTTATCCAATGCCTTTTTCTTTTTGTTGTTGAAAGATCAGTTTTTGTAGAATCCTTTAATTTCATAATAGCTGTGGTGGTTGGATTATTGGTTGTGGTGGTTGTAGTAACAGAGCCACTGCTGCTTTCAGATGTATTTGGTATCCTCCAATTATTATTATCTTTAACAATTGTTATAGCCGAGTTATTATTATTAGACATTATTATTATATAATAATAATATTTCTATTATTTAAAAAAAAAAAAAAATATGCAAGTTTTTTTTTTAGTGCATTCAGGTTCCCAAAAAAAAAAAAAAATCATCAATATACTCACAAAATTGGTTTGGGTTCAAAAGAAATTTTTTTATTATATTATTATGAGAACGAAAATAGTAAGATTAAAAAATTCCAATAGCACTTTATTATTTTGTTTTACTCTATAAAAAACTTTATCGATAATATTATTAGTAATACAGTCAAAGCTCGTTAAATTCATAGGTTCGGCACAGTAAATTTTATGAATTTATCAAGATTTTATTATTACTATAAAAGGATAGTATTTCCAGAAAAATGAATGGGATTGGCTACTTATATATTTAAAGAATGAGATTTCTGAATTTATCGAATTATTCCAATTATCGTAATTTTATTATTACTATAAATATAAAACTATCGAATAAAATTTTAATACGTATAAGTGGCACTAAAATTATGGATTTAAGGAGAAATGATGTAATAATAGATAGTAATAGTAATTATTCCACATTAAACAAGCAAAGGTAAATTATCAACCACCATTGTTAATAATAACAATAATAATAATAACAACAATAATAATAATTTTAAATAAGAACAATATGATTAACCTATGGAGAAGGGGGTAATTTTAACGTTTGTTTACTGGAAAACTGACACAGGCATTATAATAATAATTCGTGATCCGCAAGTTTTGTCGATCAATTAATTATAATCTCGCGTTTTTTGCCGATTATAAAAAGAAAAAAAAAATATCAGGTTTCTTCAAATTCTCTTGGCTCTTTGGAAAAAAGTTACATTCTTTGGACCATTTTCAATGAATTCATGGAAGCTCGACAAGCCAATAATAACACTAGCATTAAATATCCAATTCGTATAAACACAAAGACAACAGTTATTCGTTGAGAAACAGAATTCGTTGTCACTGCTGTTCAAGGTGTGCTGGCTCATTGCAACCGCCTGGATATATTTGTAAGGCAAAGGATAAGCGAGGTGCTATCTTTGACAACTCCAATAATCAGGAAATTTTTGGCAGCCAAACTAAATTCACTAGAACTCGACAAATCAGGAATTGATAAACAGTTCTTAAATGATGTTCCTTTAATTGTGTATTTGAAAGTTACGGATATTTGTATATGTAATTGGTATCCCTTCTGACAAACAGTTTCATCAGGTCCAAATCTTCTTTTTATTATTTGGTAGAGAGGAAAAGGATCTTGATTGTACAAGACATTACTAATAAAGATTCTGGTTTAAAAATGTATCAAGACTACGAATCGGTATCTACATGTGTTTGTAAAAATCCCAAATGAAGCATGGCAAAAGATCGACCCATTGAATAGGTATAAAGATATTTATTGATCTTTTTATAATCACAAACATTCAAGTTCAAACAATATGTGCTGAAAAAATATAAGCCGTGTGGAATTATCATTTAAAAAATAAGCATCACCATAAATTTTATAATTGAAATCACTGTTGCTTTAAAAAACTTATATCCACAAAATCATGAGTTTAGTGATGATGAGCGTCTAAAATAATTGACGCGTTCTAATCAAATTAGACATTATCGCAATGTACAGTTCAATGTCATTTAGCCACTACTAAAGTTTTGTTGGTCTTGTAGATCCTTTAATTCCTTCAAAATGAAAATGTAAGACTAAAAAAACAAACCGTGATTTTGAAACTAGGACCTTTCTCTACAGTTACAATTTCATTTTGTTGATATGATGGAAGAAATTTTACTATGTATGAACTTGCGCCTATATTACACATAAATTTTGCAATCAATTCGTCATTATCATTTCATTACAAACGTAAATCATTATAGAATCTATGTGAAGTTCGATTAGCCAATCAAAAGGAATATACCATTCTAGGGTTTACTGATTACCAAACTGTCCTTATTAAAGATGTTAGCCGAAATTATTTCACTTAGTAATAGTAATAGTAAATGATCGTCACCGAATCCGAAATGCCGAAATATTTTTTATTAATTGCCGAAATTATACTCAAAATTATTAACTCAATAGCCAAAATTCTGGGTGGTTTTTTTATGTCCATCATTATGAAAATATTGTAAATCCGAAATTGCCTGCCGAAATTGATTTTTTCAAAACCATTTCGGCTAACATCTTTATCTTTAACCTTCCACAATCACACTTAGGCAATTCATCATTTTCAAACTTCTCTTTACAGTTTTCACAAGCTTTATCACTTTCAACCATTTCACCAGTTGCTTTGCTTCATGTTCTGATTTGACAAATTGTTTTTTTCAAACCAGGGCAGAAACCACAAGTAGAATTGCTGCTGTGTCATTCTTCTAACTCTAAGATTGTGTAGAGTAGTTCTTTCATAACTACTTAATTGAAATTTCTATTTTGGCAACCATTTCTTGATTGCAAGGTTTCTCTCTTTTAACTAGCCTTTGTAACTGCTGAACCTTGGCTTTTGTTTTTGTTTTTAATTGCTTGAAAATGCTTTGTTTATTTAAAGTCCTACTTTCTACTTCTTTAGGAAGAAAGGGTAAGGGTTTTCTTTCCAAATATAGTTGTGTTTTTAATTCTTCTCTTTCTTTTGCTTCATCCTCAAATCTCTGATCATTCTTTCTTAACATTTCTAAATTTTAAGTTAATTCTTCTTGCAAATTTGCATTCTTTGTTATTGCCTCTTCAAGCATTTTATCAGACTTTTGGAGCATTAGTGACTTTCTTTAATTTCATCATTCAAAAGATCTTTTTGTCAATTTTTTCATGCTTCAGCTGTATTTATTGCTTCAGCTAAGTCTTTAGCACTTTGTTCTAATTTCTCAATGACTTCAAAGACAACTTTATTTAATTCCTTCTTTGTTCTGCCTGATAATTCTTTTAACTCTTCCAAGTCTCAGTAATGAAATTGGTCTTCTCAAGAAATAGTATTAATTTCTTCCTGTTCCTTATGTCAAACTGATAAAATTTCTGTAAGTTTTGTTTCCAAATTTTCAACTTGCTCCTTATACCTCTCTAACCCTTCAGTTCTCTTCTCGAATTCTCTTCCTTGATTGTAAAGTTGATGACCTCTTCTGCTTGACTCTGCAATATGACTAGAACAACTTGTTGCTAAATCTTTCAAATAATCAATAAACCTTTCTAACATCTCTTCAATAGTGATATTGTCAAATCAAACTCTTTTACAATTTTTGGCTCATGATCTAGTCTCATTAGGATCTACTGCCATTCTTAACTTGCCTTCATCCATTCATCTTTTGTTTAGTCTTTTGTATCATCAATGAACAGGAGAATAACTGTCTTCACTAGGTTGACCTGTCACATGTCAAATTTTTAGTTTTAGTTCTTCCTCTTTATCAACTAATTGCTTTTTCAATGTTTCAATTTCATTTAATAATTCTTTATTTGCTTGTTGTGGTTGTATAATGTTTACCATGATTTTTTGTTAATTATATTCTTCAATTTTTAATAAATACTTAATATCTTTCTTTTTATAAAAGCATTATTAAGTATATGATTATTTTATTAATAATATCTAAATATTGAAAACCTTTCCATCTTCATAGCATTGAATTTTATTCAATCCTGCTGGACTAGACTTTTTTACTACCTCAACTACATGACACAGACAATCTACTCTTGTTCTTCTATAGAGTTTTTTAATCATGTCAAAATTACCATCACATTTGAATTTGGTATGTCCTGGAACCATGAAATTTAATTCAATGCTTTTATAATAACCACAAGTTACCAAATATAAATAAAATCAAATTGTTACATTATTTTTATTTTGTCCGCCAGCATTATCACAAGTAATCTTTAAATGCTTTTCACCTTTATTTAATTTCTTAATTCCATCAAAAATTATGCTAAGAATTCCATTAGGTCCTTTTCCTATAATTTCATCTTCATTAAGAACATAATTAATTTACTCCCTTACTGCTTCATTTTGAATACCAAATAAATGAACTTTACATGGACTAAGATAATAGATTTTACTTACTTGTTGATCTAAATGTGGCACATGAACATTTTGGGCTCAATCATAACTATAATGAGCAGTAGCATCAATGTTGCAATATTGTGTTTTACCCTTTGAATAATTTTGATTAACTAATTTTCTTTGTTCTTCTGCTAATTTGGTATTTTTATTATAATAATTTCTTTCTAGTTTGGCCTCGGATAGATGTTCTTTAAACCTTTTGAGCAAATCTTTGGCTTCTTCCTCTTGGCAAGCATTATAATGTAAACCATCTCTAAAATGTTGACAAGTGTCACACAAATCAGTCATGGGACTCATAATTTGAATCTCTGGTGTCAGTTGATGTCATAATTTTCTGAAGGCATCATATTTTAAAGATTTCAAATTACTATCTTCTTCTAGACCAGCTAGAAAATCTCTGTGAACTGATTTATAACTCATTTCAGCTGGTAAAAAGACAACTGATTGAGTTATTCTATTGTTACTTCTTCCTGGACTTGGTAATCCATGAACTTCTGCATAATTTTCTAGAAAGTTCTTTACTACTTCTGCAACATCTTTGTTGATCATCATTTTTGTTTTCCATTGAGGCATTCTTTTAATATTACCATGAATTCTTGGTAGAAGTCCATTATTTATTAGGTGATTTCTAATATTTTCAAAATAAGTCCTGCAATCCCCAACATATTGAGGTAAGTTTCTTGACAAAGAAGTGTATTATGATCTCAATGATAGAAAGTTCTTTTATTAGATCTAGTTTTCTTTTTAAAGCATCTGCTAGTGCTTGTTAATCCACCATCCATGGCTTTAAGTTGGGCCATCAAAAATATGTCTTGTTCTAATTTAGTGAGAGCTTGAAAGGATTCCCTTAATTCTGCAAATCCTTCTTTGGGGATTCTTGAAGAACAACCACATTTACAACTTTTTCTAAAAAATCAATTGCTTTTTGATATTCATTAGAACCATTGTATTTATTATTACTTTTCATATACACTTACCCATATATATACAATTTTATGTTCACTTTGTAGGTATTCATTTATTTCAAAATTTAAAATTGGTCCTGTGGTGATGAGCAAAAGAATTAAATTTGAGTGAATCTACAAATAAATATCAGAAATTTTTTCAAGCATATATTCATAAAAAAGAAAAGAAAAATCTTCAACTGTTCAACTGGTTAGATTTAAGTTATTTATTATTACTAAAATGGATAAGATAAATTATCTTGAGACCTGAGATTTATTGATCAACTGAAACAGATAAACAAATAAATAATGATCATTTTATTTGAGAGAATTATTGATATTTTTGAAAGAAAAGATCAAAAAATCATTGAAATTACTATTTGATTTACAAATAATAATAATAATAATAATAATCCAAGATTTATTGATCAGACTAAAATTAACAAACAAATAAATAAAAGAGAATTATTGTTATTTCTAAAAAAATGACTAAAGAAATTAGTGTTTGTGTGCATGTAAATTTCAATTTCCTATATCTTTTATTATTATTTTTAATCATATTTATACAAGTTGATTGATATTTTTTTTTTAAATAAATCATGTGCATTTTTGCTAAACTTATTAAATCTACTAAAATAAAAACAAAGCAAAATGTTTAAATTTATTTTTTATCAAACATTTTACAAAAAAAAAATTAATCCTTTAACAATTTTTTTTACAAATATCATTACAAATAATACTATTTTTTAATAAATTGACTACCACCTGTGTGATTGATTTCAATCATTAACATTAAAGAAACTTCATAATTATTGAAATTAATGGCATTACAAATGTGGATTAAAATAATAATTTTTTAAAATAATTAATTATATAGATAATACTTAGCTTTTTTGTTGTTATCTAATCCTTTCCTCATGTGTGAATTCCTTTGTCCCATATACATCACAATGATTATTCAATACATTTGATATTGTCATTGATGTAACAAACAATTACATCACCCATGTAATGATAATACTAGGACCATGCAGGAATGAAATTTCAAGAAGTCTGATTTCGAAACAATATTGTGTGTTTACTCAAGTCTCTGGGATTCACAATAATAAATTATTCTTCCTGATTATCAATTATGAATAATAAATCTGATGTTGATTGCAGGTGTCAGATTTAATTGAAATTTCCTATCACAAACATGCAAGACTGTGGATTTAATCACAATCAGCACCATGGAATTTTTTTTCCCACAGGTGAAATGGACTTGAACATGTTGGTAGGCTTTGGAGAAAACTTTCCCTTGTCTTCTCCTCATATCAGGCTTGATTGTTATCATATGGACATTGATCACTGATAGCTGGTGCTTGTGTGATGATTGCTTTGTGTTATCACCCTCTCTAGGATAAAGTTTGTGCCTGCAACTGGTTCAAAATTCTCCAACTCAGAAGGTTGCAACCTGAGAAGTTGCTGTTTTGGATTCAGAGTTTTGAGTCCTGGGTTGCTGTTTTGTTGTGGTGCACCTACTCATCAATTACCCCTGTTTAAATAACAAATTCAATTGGTCAAATAAAAATTAAAGAGAAACAGAAAATTTGGGAATGATAATTCATATAACATGCCAAAAAAATATCTGAACCATTTATTTTACAACTTTCCTCTTAACACCAGAGCCCAAATGCAATTTCAGAGTCACAAACCCCACTCTGAATTGCAACCTCTTGTGCTTGAAACAAGCTGCAGATTCTCTTAATATTCCTCCAGGGTTGTGACTTCTTGGTTGCAGAGCCATCCTAAAGGTAGGATTGTTGAAGGAAACTTTTTGGCTAACATGGCAGCAGCCTTCTCTGGTCTGGGTGCTGTGAGTAAGGTTGCGGGAGAAACTCCTCCAGAAATCAATTGACAGAGTTTTGACAGGTTACACATTAATTGTTTATTAGAGTTTTGGCAGAGTTTCGCATTTGGGGTTTTCACCAATCATCAGAGTTTTGACAGGTTACACATTAATTGTTCATTAGAGTTTCAACAGAGTTTTGACAGTCATTAAGAGGTTTCGCCCACAACCTTAGCTGTGAGGGAAGATTAGTGAAAGTGTCCTTGACGATTGATGAAGCTTTAATAAATTCCAGAGCCATGCGCTCCTCCCCTGAAATTTAATTGCATATCATATCCATTGGGGGATGCAGGTCAGATTAGCCTTATGTACATGAGGAAGATGTGTGAATGACTATAAGTGTTCAAGGTAGTGTGCGTGATTTAATGCCTGCTAATTTCTGATAATCAAACATTGCATATCGACATGTTTCTTTTTCAGCAGTGTGTTGTCTTGGCACCTTCTTGTAATTATATATTTTATTATTAATATTATTATTAATATTGATTACCAAAAGCAAAATACCAATTGTTTACCATCTTGATGAGATTCTTATAATTACCCAGCAAGATCTGCACTGCATTTTGATTCCAATTATAGTATTTATATAAAATAAAAGACACCACATTATATCAATACAAATAAAAAATAGTACCTCTGGTTAGTTATTGACACTTCTTCTTTAGGAGAACCAAGCCATACCAAATAACATCACTCATGCTTTGTCATTGAAAAATAAATTGTTTTTCAAAAAAAAAAAAAATGATGCAAAAAAACCTTAGTACAGCACTAAGGTTGCGGGAGAAACTCCTCCAGAAATCAATCAACAGAGTTTCGACAGGTTACACATTAATTGTTTATTAGAGTTTCGGCAGAGTTTCGCATTTGGGGTTTTCGCCAATCATCAGAGTTTCGACAGGTTACACATTAATTGTTCATTAGAGTTTCGACAGAGTTTCGACAGTCATTAAGAGGTTTCGCCCACAACCTTATACAGCACCAAGTGCCAATAATAATAATTATTTTACTCTCGAGTTTATTTTTTAATAACAAATTTTTCTTTTCAAAAAAAGGATTCTCTTCAACTAACTCATCTACAAAAATGCCTAATAAAAAAAAAATTGGAAAAAAAAAACAACAAAATGTAAAGGGCAAATTAAATGAGTAAGTATTGTTTATCAAAAGAATGGTGGTTATCACCACTCATCATCACTCTAATTTTATTTAAAAAAAAGGAATGGTAGTAGCAATCATTGTTATTTAAACTTTTGACTTATATATAACTTTATCTTTTTTTGTTTACTTAGTGTTAGTGCGAATGGAAAGAATAAAGAAAATGATGACATAAAAGTATATCTTCCAATTATTGATACTCCACTGGTATCTTTTAACTCAAAGACATAAAGTGTTAATCTTAATTGTGTGATTATTGAATCACCTGCTTTATGTAGAGCTTACAGTGGTAATGTAGCATTCTTCTATTTCAATGTAAAATAGAGAGTGAATTAAGTAGGTTGTAGATTAATTTTGTAACATTTAACAATATGTATGATGTTCCTATTATTAATAAAATTACTTAACATGACAAAAAAAAAAATATATATATTCCAATTATTAATATTTAGTGCAAACATTATTAAATATAAAAATAAACCATTTTTTATGCACAATTATTCTCCACAACAATTCTTTTAGGAACGGAGGATAAAAGAACTAGAAAAAGTTGCCATCTTAAAGTGAAAATTAAGACTAAAGAATATAGGTAATGAACAAATCATGTAAAAAAAGAAAAAATACTTTCACTCATTTCATTTATATATTTACAAATTATTTTAGAGAACACTTATAGGGGTAATGTTTGTAAAGACTTAACGTTGCCTAACCAAATGCAATTATTGATCAATACCAATAATAAGAGATGGAGACATATTTTAAGAGTCGCAATGATTTTATCTTGTGATGAATTTTGGTTTGAAAAACCAAAAAACATCACAGTACCTGATAACTTATTTATGATCAAAAAACATTTTGATGGCGAATCGAGGTTACAAGATTATTTTGAAGAGCAGTTGTCTCTTCTCAATCCACAAATGAAGTTTGTTAAATTTGAACATACCAAAAATAATCATTATTTATGAGGGTATGCGCCAGATATATCATTTGCATGAAAAGGTCTAAAGGTGAACTCCAATAACATTCTATTCATAATAGAATTAAAAAAAACTGGCAGAAATTTTCTAAGTGGTGATCTACTACAAGTGTACAACTATGGATGTTGTATATTGGATGAGCAAAAATCAAGAGATCACACAACTTTTGCAATAAGCAATGGTTTGTATATAAATTTTTATCATATGTATAGAGACAAAAATTAAACGCTATTGAAAATCTAATTTTACACGATGATGATGGTGCTCGTCTGGGATTAGACCTTTTAATAAGTGTGATTTCTTCACCAGTTTGTAAATATTAAAAGATCATTTTTATAATATTTTATTTAATAAATTACATATATCTTTATATATTGTATAAAAATAAATTATTCATAAAAGTTAACGGATACATTTTTACATTTTACTATCTTTAATTTTAATCCCTGAAATTTTGGTAATACCAATGTTCACTTTGTTTGGTTTTGTTGCAGCATGCCCCATATAATTAACACAAATAATGAGTATAATAAATACATGACAAGTATCTATTAACAAACATCCTTCCTGTGTAATTAATATAACAAAGAAATATAATAAAAATGTAATAATAAAAATAAAAATAATAATTATTTGTCAAACTATTCATTATTTAAAATTTCTTTAAATATAATTGTAATGTTTAAAATATATAAATACTTCACTAGTTTTACAAGTTTACTTGCAAGATGTGAATTCCCATTCACACTTCTATTTTCACATGAAGACAAAAAAAAACTTTGAGACCTTGATTCTTTTCCGCTCTTTTATTAACCTTACTTGAAAATTTTTTACAAAATAAAGAACATGAAAAATAAACAATGTGGAAATTTTGGTGACAATTGATACAAAACAAGAGTATAAAATAAGGGACTGAAGACATTCAATTCGAGTTTTTATTACAGTCAAGTATTTTACCAAATTTGGAAATTCTAAATACTGCAATGATTGACATTCTAGAATTGTTGTGGAATAAAGATTCCCGATAATTATTATTTTTGTATCAATCATGAAATGTAAAATATACTAAAGTTTATTATTATTCACTCTCTTTATAACAGGCCATTTGGCTTATGAAAAAATGTTTATTATAGAAAGAATCCATTATAGACAGTGTGATTTATATATATATATTAATATGGGACATATAAAATTGTTGTCAGTCCATTATAGGAAGATCCATTATAAAGAGAGTAAACTGTAGTTGGTAAAAACTGCAATAAATTGAAAAAAATGAATATAATCAAACCTTTGCTTCAACAAATTAAAAATTCGCATTACAATGAAACTTGTTTCAACGAATTATAAATTCGTGTTATAATGAAACTTGTTTCAACGAGCTATAAAATTGGCATTACAATGAATTATAATTAACAAATTTTTAAACACATAATATAAAATTCGTGAAATGTGATTAGTAACAGGTTTTGTTAGATGCAATTTTCTTATAAACAAAGTTTGGCTGTAAATAAATAAAATAATTTACATATATTTTTTTACTTATCTCTTAATTCATTTAATGTTAGTTTCAGTTAAAATAATTTCCTCTGATTCATCAACATCATCATTGAGATCTTTGACTTGTTGCAGAATTAGTAATAAATCATCTTTTTTTTTTGATGATAACTTTTTAAACTGCAGCCGATTATTTTCATTCAAGGACCCCAATCAATGTATGAATTACATTTAATAATTCTTTCTTTGTCATTGATTGTTCACTCAAATATTTTTCTTCTTCATCAAAGGTAACTGGAATAGGGCGAAAACTTCTTCTTGGTAATCCATTTGAGTTCAGTTTCTCATTTATATAGTTTCTTCAGCAAGATTGAGCCATGCTGCTAAATGATTTCATACCTTCACTTAATTTTTTACTTCCATCTAAACTCTCAAAAACAGGATCAAGTTTAAATGGATTTAAGAAATCTTTCTTCCTCAATTCTACATGAAAACATTGTGATTATTTCTCAAAAGATGGTTTTGAACAAGGACCTATACTCTCTTGACCAGTATATCCAATAGTAGCAAGCAATTTTTTTCTTAACTGCCAGTCAAAAAGAAGATTTGTAAAAATTATTAAAAAAATATAAAATATATTAATATTAAGATTATTAATTTTTTAAGATAACTTACCATAATGAATTTCATGCAATTTCTTCCTGCAATTATCCAATGCTTTTGAGTTGGCACAGGTGGAATAAGTGTTTTTAGTGACTTATTTATTTCTTCAAGTATAGCATCCAATCCTTGATATTGATTTAACCATCCTGATCTCGAAACAATTGAATTTTTCTCAATCAGTTGGCAAATTTCAGGATGAAGACGTAATAATTGTTCCTCATCAGTCAATTCAATTAATCTATAAATGGGGTGTCTCCTTGCAGACCAAATTGGAGCAAACATTCTACAAGCAGCAGCTTTAAGTGAAGGTTGATTAGTTCTAATGCTTACATGAAAATTAATTATTGCCTGTAAGTAACAAAAGATCTGAAATTGAGAAAATATTTTTATTAAGAGTCATTTATTTTTCAAAAAAAAATTTTTAAATAGTAAGAATAATAGAATTGCCTGCTCATATTTTAACTTGTATAATTCATCTTTTTGTTCTTTAGCCCAGCTGAGATATCCATCAACACAAGGATTGGAAACAGTAGTAAGATAAGGCCACACTAATTCCATAGCCATGGCATGATGATAAATATTACATGCTGAATCCCATGCTTTATGATAGTCATTGCATTTTTTAAAATAGCCTAATTGTTTTTCATTGAGATAACCTTGGCATAGAGCAAAGCTTTTCAAATCAATATCCCTAAAATCCAGAAGACATGTTAAAGGTTTTTCATTAATTAAATAATAACTAAAAAACTTATTTTTTTAGAATATACCAATTCAATTCTACAAAAGCTTTAAGCATATTCATTTCCTCATGGAGAGCTCCAGGCAACAAGATAATTCCAGGATATTCCTTTTTAATTGTTTGTGCATGATGGTAAGGAACTCCATCACATACAACTGCAATCCATTTTCTTTCTTGTTTGTTGATCCCACTGATTTCTTGTATGTGATCAAAAACCTTACAAACATTGGCAATAGAATTTGGATTTACTAACAAAGGATCAGGAATAAAAATATGTGGTGTATTGACACCTTCATCAGGTGCTGACTTTTGTGTTACACTAATGGAGCTTATATTCAAATCTGGTATGTCTTTTTCAATTTGATGGAGCTTAATATTCAAAGGTTTTGTGATATTTTTTTCAGATGCTTCCTGACTTATTTCTTGTTCCTTTTTTTGAAAGTCCGCAAGTAAAGGTAAAAGTGCATTACACTGAGGACACCTACACTTTAAATTCTCTATTTCTCTCATACTACATTGATTACACCATTTTATGTTTCCTGTTTTTACATTATACTTAGTAACAAGGTCATTAATAGTATTTATATCTTTATTTTTTTCTACAGATGCTTCAGAGATGATAGTTGAAAGATAATCACAAAGTTGTTGATCAAGTAATTCATGCATTCCTGGCGTGACATCAAAAAGTTCTTGAATTTGTGATGGGTCTAAGGATTCATGTAACCAAGGGTCTTCAAGAACTTGGATTTGATTATTGGGATCAAAATTAAAAGAAATAAAACTTGTAACAATGTGATATATAACTATACATGCAGCCCAAAGTATTTTGACATTGTCATAAAGGGAGTTACACATGTAGTAAAGGGGTGTTACACTTATGTTTTTAATAGTGAATGCTGTAATTAATTTCTACTTTCTACCATCAAAATCACCAAACCAATTTGGGCTGCATGTATATATATTACTGTATTATAATTACAATCTAAATAATTTTTTTGTCCTTTTTGTTCATTGTCAAATGCCATAAATAATAACCCCTTTGGAAGTGGTTCAGCTTTTCCAGCCAAATTTTCTTGCCATTTCATAAATTTTGTAAAGCTACCAGAACTTAAAATATGATTATCTATGTCAACAATGGTTCTAGATTTTGACAATGAATATTTAATTGCTGAAGTTGCTAAATTAATTGCAGAAACATATTTTAAATTCCTCACTCCATAGACAGCATCTACTGACACAGAACATTTGAAAAGTTTTTCACTTTCATGTTGATTTTCACTTTCACTATAAATAAGAGCCTCTATATACTTAAAAAGAACTGGATTATGTTTAGCAAGCCACTGAAGTTGAATATGATAAAAGATTGTCCAAAGTGAATCTTTCTTGGTCATCAATTAAATTAACAATATCTTGATATATATTTTTTCGTTCACACCTAGCAATTTCTTTTATAATGTCAATTCTTACTTCTTGATCATCAAATCTTCTATTCCATTTTTCTTTCAATTTTTTATTTTCTGATATTAAATTTTCATTATGATGTTCCAACTCAATTATTTTTTGTTCATAATCTTTTATGATATTAACATAATTTACTCACTGTGACTCTTGTCACCGGAATGCGAATTAGACCTTAATTTGCTGATCAATAACCCCGAAAATCCGGAGTAATAATTTATATATTATTTTCATATTATTTATATTATTTATTTTATTTATTATTTTTAGTATTCATTATTTATTTTTAGTTATTTATTTTATCTATTATTTATTTTTAATTTTATTTTATTCTATTTTTATTTTGTAATAATTTCCGAATGATTTAATTTAATTATATGAGTTCGTGTTACATTCCGCAGAAGTAATTAATTAGTAACACGTTCGCATTAGACCTTTATTTAGAAGAAATTAATGAAGATTATCCTGAATCAGGATATATATCTTAGATTAGGAGAATTATCCTGTGTACAAAGAAGGATAATTATCCTAGAAAGAGAGAATTATCCTAACTTGGGAGAATTATCTTGAATTAGGATAAATATCTTAATCTAGGCTAATTATCCTAAACTAGGATACATATAATCAAACATGTATATAAGGAATGAGAATTCGCTGTAATTGAAGAATAACTTTGTAACAAATTAACTTAATAATAAGTTAATAATTAGTTTCGACTAAATACAAAATTAAATAAATCATTTTTATCAAATCACTAAAACAAAATTATTTGCTAATAAATCTAATTTGTTAGCATTAGCCTATTCATTCTGATCCACATAAATTAATAAAAAAATCTGTTATCATCAATTAAAACACGCTCTCCCAAAATTAATTGGTGACAGTAGCAAACATTCTTACCAGTAGTAATATCAAAATCTAACTTGATTTGCAATCTACCACATCTATTACACTTTAACAATTCATCATTTCAATACTTTCCTTCACACCTTTCACAAACCATGTTGTCTGAAATTCATTCCCCAGTTACTTTGCTACGAGCTCTTATTTGATGAACAGATTTATTATTTTTGTTTTCAAACTTGGAGCAGAAATCACAAGTCTTTTTGCTTTCTTTCTCTAATTCTAAAACTGTGTATTCCAGTTTTCTCATTGCAATTTACTCGTTATTTAGACTTAACCTCTACTCAAGCAATCATTTCTTGGTTGTGAGATTTTTCCTTTTTGATTAACTTTTGTAAATGTTGAATCTTAACTTTTGCTTTTG
>CAUDNR010000002.1:164790-206489 GCA_958430865.1 Entrophospora sp. SA101 | reverse complement strand
AACTTTTTAGCTACTCAATTTGCATAGCAACATTTTGAGATATTGTTATTTAAAGTTTCAAAAACAATAGTAAACTCTTTGCAATGTCTTCACATTATGGTCCTTTTTTATTTTCCAGACCAAAAATATCCCATGCTAGTTCCATATTTTTAGGTAAGGAAAGTGCATTTCTCCATATATATTTTATATCAAATGCATTTTTCTACATTCCATATCAAAAATATGGTTTTCCATATGTACTCATTTCCCATCTATTCAATATTAGTTAGCACCTATTCTGTACATAATTGTTATATAGGTGAATGGATTTGTTGACTGGGTTTGCCTTATTCTAGTATAAGCACATAAATTCTTAAGATATAATAATAATATCAATTTAAAAATCTGTTTGATTCAAATCAAATCAAATCCATTTTTTTTAAATCGAATTGCTTTAAAGTTCAACTTGTTCAGAGTTTTATACATACCTTTAATTTTGATCTTATATCTTTTCCACTAATTCACCTTTATTTTTCTTCTCTTCATAATCAATTCAGCCTTTACATCATTATTGGACCATAGATTTGAACCATATTCCTTATTTATATCTTACCTTTACTAGGCAATGGAATAGTCCATTCTACATTATCTGAAATTTATGGATTTGACTTTATAGATTATTCTAGCATTTTAGAATTAGTCCATACTAGTATTTATGGTCCAGAATAATTTGTTTATACAAAGAAGTGACTGAGAGAGTTAGATTTCTTTAACATCACTACCATACATGCAGCCCAAAGTATTTTGACACTGTCATAAATGGGGTTACATGTGTCGTAAAGGGGTATTACACCTATGTTTTTAATGGTGAGTGCCATAATTAATTTCTACTTTCTTCCATCAAAATTGAAATAATTTTGACCATTGAAATCACCAAACCAATTTGGGCTGTATGTATAATCACTACATTCTGCTCCAATATGACACTTATAGTCAGGCTGATTTTCATACTAAATTCCTTTTTCTTGATATTAATTAATTTTTTCAATATAAAATATAAAAATAAAGTTCACTCTCTATAATGAACTATAAATATTTTTTGTGCCTTCATTCACTATAATAATGTTCATTATATAGAGAAATTAATCATAGCAAAGAGAAGTTTGTTGTGGTTGAGTTTTACCATGGAAGGCCTGTTATAGATAGGGAGAGTGTAATATGTATGTTTTTTCGGAATCATATATTTTTTAGTGGTAATATATAAGGAACGAAAATTAATAATGTTTTTCTTTTAAAATTTATTTGTCATGTGATAAATTTTTGCAAGGATCATTTCCATATTAGGAAAAAATAGACAATAAAATTGTTATGTTGTGTGTAATGCAACATTAAAAAAAATTTCAAAACATTCCTTTATTTTTTATTTTCGGCACAAGTTGCTTGTACTGTTGATTTATTCTTGGAGATTTTATGAAAAAGTCCAGGATGTTAATATGGTTGCTTGCCAAAACTCCTCTGGAAATCAGTTGGCAGAGTTTCAGCAGGTAACACACTAATTGTTTGTTAGAGTTTCAGCAGAGTTTCACATTTAGGGATTTCAACAATTAGCAGAGTTTTGGCAGGTTACACACTAATTGTTTATTAGAATTTCGGCAGAGTTTCAGCAGTCATTAAGAGGTTTCAGCAAGCAACCTTAGATGTTAATGGGTGGAACTTATTCCTGGTTGATATGAAGTATAGCAATATAATTACCCCACATAATTTTGAAAAAGTCTATTTTTTGGTACAAGTCAGCTAACTTGCATGATTTCATCTTCAAAGAGTTTATGAGAAAGTCCAGAACTGCAAAAAGGTGGCACCAGTCCTGGTTATAGCGAAGTATAGTAGTACAATTACCCTTCATAAATTCAGAAAGTTGGAAGTTTCTTTATTCAGGATGCTGAGAATACAATGGCAAGTAGTGAAATCCGTCCCTTGTTTGCTTGCCCCTATACAGGTATGCAATAGAGTTGGAATTGACAAGACATCTTGTCAGTTAGGTGTTGAGGAGTTGGTTTTGATTTTATGTATGCTCTGGGGAACTGGGAAATGTGTGATGACAAAATTTATTATGTCAAAGGAAATTTCAAAATTTTGTATTCTATATATTTCCACGTACAAACAGTGTTTAGGATAGTCAGCACATTATATATAAATTATATATAATACTTATATTAGATTAACACAATTTTGATGAAAATTAATCTAATGAACAGTTTTTTTGAAAATAAAATCAACATTACTCACAGCACCAAGCGATAATCAACTGATAATATGTTCATCCATTTATACCACTTACAGTACACAAGAGATTAATGGCAGGAGTATTATAAATGTTGGTTATTAACTTTAAATTTTATTTATGCATGGTCTTGGTATTATTTATTTACTGAGTTGATGCAATTGTTTGTTATATCAAATTCATTGCATATTTGTCATGAATAATGTAATGGGCATAATATAACATTGGAGACAAAGATATTCACATTCAAGGAAAAGATTAAATAAAAACAAAAAGATAAGAATGTTTATTTATTTTGAAAGAGAAAAATATAATGATTTTAATTATACTTATAAATATTAAAATATAAAGGTTACTTATTCATAACAGTATATGGTATAGAAGACAAAGGACTGCCAGAACAATCAATTGCAAGGGAAGCCATTGGTGAGCATTACCATCTTTGATCACTCTATCCTGTATTTTCATTATTATTTTCATTATTGATTCTCTATTATTTTCTGATATACAGTTCATGGATCTTTTTATAATAGATCCTGCTTATAATGGATTGAGAATTTAAGCCTAATTTATGTGTCCCATTTCCATTCCACCAAATAAAACACTCAGCTACAACTCTTTTTTTTACCAAACAATTTTAAATTTCTCTTGGGTATTTTGATCACAGAAAATTCACTTGTGAAGGTAAGAATTTTTGTTAAATGTTTAATTGTGGTTTTATTTCTTGAATCAATAACAAAACTATCGCCTCCATCCATTAATATATTACATATATTACCATTGGTGTAAATTCATTTTACAAGATAAATCGGAACTTCTAGTGACGATTTCTAACAGTTCTGGAGATTGGTTCACGAAAAAAATAATTCAAGAAGGATTTATCATTTTTACTTGAAGATCGGCAGTAAAGTAGAAGAAGGTATGAACAGAGGCGTTTAATCAAGTCATTTAATTTATAAACAACAATTAGCATTATCCAATGTCTAATATGTTTATTTATATATAACAAAATTGTCACTGATTAAAGGTGACAATAAAACAATGAATCAAACTGAGTAGGGTAATTATTTATTAGAAAGTGGTTTGAGAATTATATATTATTTTTTTTTTTATTTAAAAAAAAAATAGAATATGACATATATAGAAGAGAAGAAATTTCAATGGAATGGGATTGTGCAAATAGAGGAAAAATACTTGATTGTGAAGAATTAATCCCCTAATTTATTAATAATCCAGCTCTCCGTACATAAACATGCTCTTGCAGTCTCTGGCAACAAATGATTTCAAGTTTCACGAATTGTATTTCTGGCAATTGAGAATGTAACACTAGCTTACAGATGCATGGATACTAATCCAGATAAACGTCCAACTGTTGTAGAAATTTTTAATATTATTGATGTTTGGTAAGAGCATCTGCATTTCGTTGAATGAATTAAGGAAGATGTCCTCAGATGATCCAAATTTGACTCATACAAAAGAGTAAAGTAATGTTTTAAATGTAAAATGTAAAATAAAAATTATTATTACAAAAATCTCAGTGAAAATGGTCATATTTTCTCTCTCGCCAACTTTTTTTTTTCAATTTTTTCTTTTCATCAACTTTTCCCTCTTTTTCCTTTTCGTCAATATGCAATTACATTTCATTACACAAGACCAGGTCTTTTTGCTGCGTAAAAAAATCAATGTTTTCTAAACGTGTCATTACCCAATATAAATGCATGGTGTTTTGATTGGCCAGTTTAATTTTCACATAAAACACGCAATATACATAATAAATAGCAAAGGATCAATCTTATTTTTATTTAATTGACTGATACATGGATACGTATATATACTTTTACATCGGTAAGGATCTTTTGGCCATTTGTTTAAACGTCCATACTCTTCTAACATTGATTAGTCAACGATGAATGAATTACGTCCAACGAATTTATATGAGCATCACTCCAAAAGATAGTCACCTCTTTTAAATACATTTCAAATGTATATATGACATTGATTAGATATATTTCAGAAAAATCAGCTTCAAAATAATTTTTGTCAAGTAGATGATTAACACTCACGCTTCTATTGTCCAAGGAAACCATTTTGGGACAATCAAATTTTTGCAAAAGGTGACCAATCAAGTCCTTTTTGTAAGTGTGCGTGGCTATACATGCAACAAAAGTAAATTATGCAAAATAGTCATGCTCATGTTATGCACCAAAAATGATGCAAATATGCGAGAAAACGTTTATTCCATTATATAATCAATTTCAAACAAAATGTTCCAATGTTTGTGCTGGAAGCAGAACGTTTCATCTCAAATGGTTCAAATATTCTATTTTTATATGCTGGAATAATTTTCAGCCTTTTGAATCAAGAAACACCTTCCAGGTTTCACGAAGAATAACCAGTATTAATTGTTTATTAATTAAAAATAAAACCAAACTACAGTATTCACTTACTCTGTCTGGTGATGTTAGCCGGTAGAAAAACCTTAGCCGGCTAAGCTGGCTAAGAACTCGAATAAATTTTTTATCTAATAATTTAGTAGACAAATATCATACTTTGTATGAATTCACTAAAAATCGGGGTTTTTTATTATTTTACTAAACGTTGTGCGTGAAATTTAAATTGGCCAATCAGAAATTTGTAACCAAAACTAGAATATTTGATATACTCCCAATTAATATTTTATAAATTTAAATAATGATTCTAATTATATTATTCAAAAACCTTATGTTTTCTCATTGTAAATCAGCTGTTATATTTGTTATCTTTCAATAAACTATTATATTTTTAAATATAATAATAATAATAAAGTTAATAACACTAAAGCAGATCTATGGTAATTATGATAATAAATTATAATCCACTAATTACAATGCTTTAAAGACTTCGATAGGTAGTAAATCAATTTAGTTGTATCTCGCCTTTACTCTCCATTCTCTTGCATTTAGGCCCATATTGTGAATGTGGTTTTATTTCACCTACTGAAACAAAGATTTACAGTTAAAGTGAGACGTTTTGTCATTTAAATTTCTACAAATAAAAAATGATTCAGGATTCTGGCTATTAATTACTATTACCCATATTTTATGTATGTTGATTCTTTCCATTTAACGAATTAATTTTTATCTAATAATAAATTACATTATTTGCACATTTATTTGATCATGCAAGATGATTGGTTTTAGCCATTCGAACAAAAATCATATTAATATCTTCTCATTGTAATACACTAACATCCAGATTTGGCATATCAATAATTTATTTTTATTATGACCTGTATTGAAAGGAAATAATTATTTTTGTTAATCTCCAATTTACTCTATATACATATATATACAATTGAATCAAAAAAATCATAAACAAAATGATTTCACAAATTTTTATTATATCGCCTCAACGTGGAGATATGCTTATATCTCATGATTGTGAGTCATTTTTCGATTTCGATTTAAATTTATCAATTCAACATTAAAATTCATTATTTGTTAGATCGTTATGATATACAACAAGATGTGGCAGATCTACTTCTTGAACGAATACATAGTTGGCATAAAGAACATGGAATATTAGATCAAGGCTTGCCACCAGCATTTAATGTTGATGGAGTTCAAATTCTATTTACCAATGTTCAAGGACTATATTTTGCATGCACAACAAAATTTAATGTTTCACCTTTCATGGTTTATGAATTACTTGATTGTATAGTGGCATTGATTAAAGAATTTTGTGGTGTTTTAAGTGAAGAAAGTATACGATTAAATTCTAGTTTGGTTTATGAGTTGTTGAATGAAGTGATTGTGAGTTGTAATATAAAATGACAATTTTTGATTTTTATTTCTCATCATGGTCACTTTCATTGATTCTATAACAAAATGATTATAATAATTAGGATTATGGATATCCACAGACTACAATAACTAATCAATTGATCAATTATGTTTATGAGGATCAAGTGTCAGTTAAACGAGAAAATATTATTACAAATTCATTGGCAAAAGTATATTTTTTAATCAATCTTTCTAATAATGATGATGGTATGAAAATATGAAAGTAATTATACCATTATAATAGTTAAAATCATCAGGAACTATTTTAGGATCTTCTGGTAGTAAACCTATAACTTATGGTCGATTAGATAATAAAAACACAAGACAAAATGAAGTTTTTGTTGATATTATTGAAAGATTAGTAGCAACATTCTCATCAAATGTATGTGATGAAGGTAAAATATATAGTATATATGAATCATATGATATGTTTATCTATTTACATTTTTAGGGAATGACAGTTCAATCTGAGATACATGGAGGGATTCAAGTGAGGAGTTATTTACAACAAAATTCAGAAATACATGTTGGTTTACATAATAATTTTACAATTGCTCAATATGTAAATTCCATTGGTATTAATACTATTTATTATTATTATTATTTGTTAATTAATATTTATTATTTATTATTTATTATTTATTAATTATTAATTAATAATAATGTTATTATAAATTTTTTTGATGAAAGCATAGATGAACATTATGGGATTACTCTTGATGATTATAAATTTCATGACTCTGTTGATTTTACAGGTCAATTGAAAATTTAAGAATTATTATAATATGATGATGATGATGATGATGATGATGATCAGAATAATAATAATAATAAATTATAATATTATTAGACTTTGAAAAACATAAAAGATTAACAATAATTCCATCAGAGGGAGAATTTATTGCTATGAGGTGAGTCATAATTGTTAATTAATCCAAACAATAATAACTCTTACTAATTTTATCATTCATACCATTTTATAGTTATCGAGTTTCTGGTGATTTTGGATTACCATTTCGAGTGTTCCCAAGTATTTCTGATATTTCTGATGACTCAAATAGAATCGATGTTACTATACGTGTTCGAGCTGATATCCCTGATAATTTTATTGTCAATAAATGTTTAGTTATTATACCTGTTCCAAGAGCAACTTTAAGGTATTATAATTGTTTTTCCTTTTTGGAAATATGGAAAAAAAATAAATATTACATAGATATGTTTTTATTTTAGTGTTTCTAATGAAAATTTGGATGGATCAATTGATCAATCGGCTCAATATGATAATCAATTAAGAAAAGTTACTTGGACTATTGTTAAATTTAAAGGTGGCACTGAACAATCAATCAAGATTAAGGTTGGCAATGATGTGTTCATTATGTACATTCTTGATGAGATTATTTTTTAAAATTATTTAATTGATTTTGTTAAACAATAGATTACTGGTATTAAATCATTGTCACCTGTGTCATTATTGGAAATGGGGCCAATAAGGTGAGCTTTAAACTGGATCTTTTTTACTAAGTTATGGAATGATTTATATCAATGTGTTATTATTAATGTTGTATAAATCATGATCATTTTTGGGCAAAAAAAAGTCTCGAATTTGATATCCCAAATTACACATGCTCAAATATTCAGATTCGTCGATTAAAAGTGTATGAGAACAATAATTTGTCACTTCCTCAACGTTGGGTCAGATATTCCACAATTTCTGAAAGTTATATTTTTCGTATCTAATAATATAATGTTGATAGTAGTAATGTGGTAATAATATTTACTTTTATAATTATTTAAAATTCTAATAAATATTTACAATTTCTCTTTAATGCTATTTATATAAAAAATAAAAAAATAAAAAATAATTTTTAAAATTTTTCCTCCTTTTGAAAAATATATATTTAATTCAAGTAATCAAATTTCATAGTCATCTTCATTGTCATCTTCATCAACAATAACATCCGAATCATAAACTTGGGGGATAGGAGTGGTGGGAGTAGTAGGAGTAGATGTTTTCTTGTTATTAACATCAATATTGTTGTTGTTATTATGATTATCTTTTCTACTTTCCATAGTTGCTTCAGTATAATCGACCCATTCAGAATATACATCTATTGGATCACTTAATGCTAAAGAAAAGAATGATAATAATAATTCTTATTATTATGGTATTTAAAAAATCTCATTGATCAAGTTGAAGTATATTTACGATTTATTGTTGCTTGAAAAGCTGAATTACATATTCTACATGATAAAATTCCAACTTTTGCTTCTTTTTGCCTAAAGTATAATGCAAAAATATTTCGATTATATGTATATACATCTAAGCAATTGATTTTTGAAGTCACTTTTTTAAAAATACAATACATTTTCACATCGACGCTTCTCTCGTGATTACAAATCACACAATCAAATTGTGTTTCAAGTACAAGTTTTTTCTTGGGTTTGATTTTTCTCTTGGTTTTTTTTTTACCCATTTTTATATATAAAAATAAAAAAAAATTTTCAAAATGTTTTGTAGATCACAGACATAAATGGGAATTAAATTTATATATAATAAAGAAAAAAGGTTCCATTGTTTAAAACGCTAAAACCTTTTAAATCAAATAAAACAAACAAACTTTTAATTAAATTACATTCTTTTAAAAATATGTCATTAAAAGATAGAACATCTGAATTCCACGCAGCTGTTGAATCAATTAAATCATGGTCAACAAACAGTCATGGGTTTCAAGCAAGAAATAATTTAGAACAAAGACGCTCTTTAATTAGTAATAATAGTAGTGGTAGTGATAGTAATATTGGTAGATTAACAAATGGAAGTCGGAGTAACGGTCTTGTTGGAATAAATAAAACTGAATTTTCAAGGATGGCATCTGCAATTGGCAAAGATATTAATTCTACAGCAGCCAAATTACAGAAATTGACGAATTGTAAGTTTTTTCTTTAATAAAAAAAATTTTCTCTGATTAATAAAAATATACTTTATTAATTTATATATTTACACTAATTGTTATAAAAAAATTCTTTTATATACAAGTGGCAAAAAGAAAAACATTATTTGACGATCGTCCAGTTGAAATAAGTGTAAGTTTTTTCACTTTGTGTAAAAACAATTCTTATAATAAAGAAAAAAATGATTTATATTCTGTTGAATTCATTCTTCTTTCTCTCTCCATGACTAAATAAATTTAATTTGTCATAAGCTTCATTAATTAATAAATTATTTCTATATAATTAATTAATTAGGAATTGACATATATAATTAAACAAGATATTGCAAAGTTAAACAAACAAATAGCACTTCTTCAACAATATGTACGAGAAAATAAAAAGAATAATAAACAAGCAGATGAACATTCTTCAAATGTGGTGGTGATGTTGCAATCTAAATTAGCAAATACAAGTATGAGTTTTAAAGATGTATTGGAAATCAGGACTCAAGTATGTCTCATAATATTTAATTATGTTTTATAATGTTTAATTCGTTTTTTATTAATAAAACAATTAATAAAATGTATAATAGAATATGAAAGAGAGTAAAGATAGGAGGGAACAATTTATGTTTTCGAGTAATCAACATACAAATAATACACCATCAGGTTAGTAAATATATTTATTTATAAATATTATGTATATATTCCCTTTATAATTACTGTTAATTAATTTATCATGTCATTATTAATTAGGTGATTCACCATTATATAAAACACAAAAACGTAATGATAATCGAAATACTGATTTTCTTGCACTTGACATGTCAACCGGACAATCTCATCAACAGCAACAACAATTACAGCTAGTAGAACAACAGGTAACTTACCTACTAAATATTTTAAAGAAAATTCATATTGTAAATATTTGATGATTATAATTAATAACTTGTATATTTGATTAATAAAGGACAATTATATTCATAGCCGTGCATCAGCAATTGAATCTATCGAATCTACAATTTCAGAACTTGGAAATATTTTCCAACAACTTGCCACAATGGTTGCAGAACAACGAGAAACTGTTCAAAGGTAATTAATTATTAATAATAAATAAGAAGAGTTAAAAATTTAAAAAAAAATCACATGCTAATATATCTCATATTTTATTTTTAATATAATAAAAAAGAATTGATGCAAATACAGAAGAAATACAAAATCATGTTGAGGGTGCACAAAAAGAATTGCTAAAATATTATGCTAGCATTTCATCTAATAGATGGCTAGTAGTTAAAATATTTGCAGTTATAATATTCTTTTTCTTAATTTTTGTTCTTGTCACTTAACCTTATCATCGTTATTTATTATTAAACTCTTTTTTATATAATAACATAAATATAATAAACATAATATAATATAATTGGTAGATAGAACTTAATATAATTTTAGAATTAAAATTTAATAATTATATATAGATTTTTAAAATAATTCTTTCATATATTATACATAATATTATAAACAAGTGACAAATATTAAAACTGTTGAGATTTATCCTGCAAATAATATCGATAAGATCGTCTTCTTCTCATCATCAAAAGTTGGTGTTTGATTGATTATTTGTTCCAATCGCTCGCTTTTCAAGAAGATAGATATCGTGTGTATATGTGTGTGCTTGGATGTATATAGAAGATTAAATCCAATGCAATAAAAACCATGACGGAAAGACAAAAAATAAAACAACTAATCTTTTTTTTTTGCCGAGAAATTCTATAAACTGTATCGGATATCCACTTCAAATGCCTTCGCTCAGAAAAGTGGAGTTAGCATAAATTCCGGTTTTCATGATAGGCAAACAGGTAATGCTGGAAAGTACTTGTAAGGCTAGAATCTAGTAATCTGAATTTGTTGTTGCAAGGCGTAGAATAATAGGCCAAGCAAGACCAACCATAAAATCAAACACATCGAATTCGGGTGTCAAGATTTATATAAATCCCGCGTCAGTCTCACTCGACCTCGAAAATATTGAGTGGATGAGGTAGGATGTATCTGAGGCACCAGGTTTTTTCCTTTAACTTTTGAGAAGTATATCATGAATAAGCGACGCTTGCAGGCACACATTTATTCATAATCTCCCACCCGGGTTGAAACGGCCTTAGCATATTATATTTTGATCCTTCGTGGTCGTTGTAGGAGAAAAAATTTGTTCATTAAAGTAAAAAATATCACATCGCCCAGATAACAAATAGATAATACCAAGGCCGTGCACAATGAAGCTCTTGCACATACAACAAAAACTTTTTCTCTATGAGCCGGAAAGCGAATTAGCCCAGACTCGAGCAAAAAAAAAGTACGAGGCAACAAATTACCGGAGGGTTGGCAGCAAACAACCTGAGCTCGATATTAAATGTGTTAACATCAATATCCGGAAGAAAGTACTCGAACCTGGTTTTTTGAAAATTCCGCAAAATATTACATATGATTCGATATCTCAGGTTCTTACGATTGTTTACATAGGGTTTCATTGACGATCCGTCTATGAATATGTGAAAAAGCAGTCATGCAGCATATATCCTTTGATGATAATAATATACGTCACTATACAAAATATTATGTCTCACAAAAACAAGTCCAAGAATAATCTCAATGTAGATTCACTACAAGCAATATTTACAATATCAAAATTATGACAGGATATAAGCTTATCATTGATAAGAATCATATAACCATAATAAATAGGAACACACAAGATATAAAGGTTACATTTTCTCCCTGGATCTGATGAGTTTTATTTAATTCATGAAAAAAAAAAGATTTATTTTTTTTTTTGGAATGATAAAAATTAATATCACACAATTATAATTAAGTTGAAAAAATAATTTATTAAAATCATCGTACTAATTAATATTATTACTTCTTCTTCTTGGGTGGTTTAGCTTGACCCTTAAGAACTTTTTTGATAATCTTCTGTTCCTCAATTAAAAATGCCCGGACAATGCTATACAAATACAAATATATATATTATTAAGTTTAATTAGTTTTTGATTTTTTGATGATTTATACATTGATTACACATAGCGATTTCTAACACATTTAGCACAACGACTACCTCCATAGGCACGTTGTACTTTCTTTTGTCGTTTAGAAATTCTTGCGTATTCACGTGGTCGAAGGACAGGGATCTGTGATGGTTTTTACATCCAAAATAAAATTAGGAATAAATAAAGTTTGTAATTGAAAAAGTCTTGTGATCAAAATATATAATATATATATTACACCAGGAATTCTAATCCCACAGTCACCACAATGAAGACCTTTGGCAGGTTTCTTTTCGTAAAGCCATGTAAGTTTACCACCTGCAAACATATTAATAAAAAATTTGATTAATAAATTGATTAAATTTTTCACAAGTTTATAATTATCAAAACTCGTCTGGTGTCTTGATTACTTCACTCTATTAGATTTGGTATTATAACTTAAACGCCGTCTGTAAGTAAGACGTTGTGCCATTTTGAATTACTATGTATACTATATTATTATATAATGCATAAAGATAATTTTTTAAAAAAATTTGATTTTTATTGGTTGTATATATGTAAATGGAATTTTATATGAAAAGTCTTTCTCTCTAATAAACCTCACAAATATTCAATTTGAACCTTCAATAATAATAAAGTAATTAATCATATGATTATACAACATATTTTTGATATCACATTAATATATCAACATTGTCTTTTTTGAAATTTTATCTAATCCTGGTCGTAAAGTTCAAGAGGTTGTTAATGGTTCATTTCATGAGTTTAAGCTATTGAAGACTGGCACAAAAAGACAATAATAACATTCATTCACCTTTTGTCAAATCCATCCTCATCTATACAACAATCTCAGCAGACTCAAATTCATTCTATTACTATATCGAAAAAGGGTTTTATATACCTAAATAAATTATTTTACCAATTTTTATATTTTATATCATTCAAAGAAATTTACAACAATTACTAATAATAATATAGATTCTTCAATTGAAGTTAAAAAACGGGGTTACTCGCAATCTAAAAATGATATTCAGGTCATTTTGATTCAGATGGTTTGAGATTATTGCATTATTACACGCATTTTTTAATGCCTAACACCAAATATTATACATAATCAAGAGGCCAGTCCTTTAGAATTTCAGCCATATCCTCCAAAAGATCATGGAACTTTACTGTCGCCACTACAACATTATCATCCACAACATCGTCAACAACCAACTGCATCTAATTCATCTGTATTAATAATATTGAATTACTTTATTACTAATTATTATTAATTTTTTCTTCTGATTCTCTACCAAAAAAATTAGATGATCTTGATCTATTATTATTATTATGATTAATTACTATCATTCCTATGATTAATTACTATTAATTATTATTATTATTACTACTACTACAATTGTTGCTGCTACCACAATTATTACTCTATTAATTACTATGATTATTACTATGATTAATTACTATTAATTACTATTCCTATTCCTATTATTACTATTACTGCAATTAATTACTGTTGTTACTATTAATTATTACTATTAATTACTATTATTATCATTAATTATTATTAATTAAAGGAAGAAGGTTCGTTCGTTCACATTATTTTTTCTCCTTTTTTATAAATTTTAATGTTGATTATGCGATAACTGCCAACTATACCAAAAATTTTCGCAAATATGTATTTGTGCTTTATTTTTGAAACTAACTATTATTATGTTCATTTCAGAATTAAAAGTATGATTCATTAAACTTATTCTGGAAACTCATGATGATATAGTCTCTTATTCCAATTTAAGATTCCTTGAAAATAACCGGGACCTTTCTTTTAAGAAAAATTCCAAGTTACTTTTGAATGATTTTAAATTCTCTCTTTTAAATAGAATTTTAGGATTAACGATAAATGTTAGAATCTTTGGACTGGTTATTTCCAATTTTTGTCACGTGCAACTTATTGTAAATCATTTCCGATCTATTTCCAAGTTCGATAAAGAAAAGACTTTATTATTGGAGATAATAAGCATTATTTTTTCATTATATAGAAGTTTTTGTATTAGAATTTAAAATTCAAAATGCATATCAATAAAATATGAAGACGGAAAATTTTTAGCGTGAAATTAATATATAAAACTTTATTGATTGCATATTAATAAAATCTTGAATAGATTCATGAATGCCACTATTTGGTTTTGATTACTTAATTAAAATTAAATTATCAAAAAGTGTTTGTGTTTTTCAAAATTAATATTTTTTTGATTTTTTTTGTAAATCATTTGATATGAAATGTAAATTGATCAGCATTTTTCTGATGTCATCAAATTTTTTTTTTGTATTATCTAGAACTTATTGATCTTAAAAGCAAATCAGACAAAAGAACATGATTAGTAATTACGATACAACTATTACAGGAGAGACAAATAATAATTTTAGTAACAGAGAAACACATTCAGAATTAGACAAACCGATAGATAGTAATGCAAGTTCTGAACATTTGTGCATCGATGAGAAGATAGAGATAAAAGGACCACTATAATTAGATTCGAAGAATGATGAATCTCTTCTTATTTCACTTATTCTGATTTTGTGTGGTATCTATCTTCTGATGTTTTTCTTTTTCAGAATTATCATTGTCATCATTAATATTATTTTACTCAACAAGAAGACCTGAAAGTTCAAATACAGAAGACAACGAATTCAATCTACTAACAACAAGCTAGGTTTGCAAAGAGAGTTAAATCAATTACAAGGCTCTTTACAACATTTATAAATGTACCTTCTAGCCTTTTACTATTACAACAGAAGAATTCAAATAAACGCTTTATTTATTAAAATTACTGACCAGAATATCAAGCAGAACTCAAGTATTTTTTGATTCGATCATGCATGGATGGTAGTGTTATACACACTATAGTTGTTTGCCGTAATTGTATTTGGAGGAAAATTGATCATGGAAATAATTACGGATTCTCGATCAATATTCTTTATTATTATATGAATGAACACAAAATAACTATATGTCATTTGACTCAAAAAGTTCAAATAATTACAAAGGTAACTATGGCAACTATAAAAACCCAATTATGGCAACGATCATTTATTAAGAAGGGCAATTATGGAGTTTTGTATATTAATATATGTTTATGTAATAATTATTGCAATTTCATTTTTATTATTACTATTATTATTCCTAACATTACTTCTATTGCTACTACATAGGCAACTACGTCAACCCGAAGGCGTTTATACAGCCATTTTTCTTCGGATTACTTCAAAACTTGAAGATCAGTATCTGATTGATTAAATAAAAATTCAGAAAAAAAATGGATCAATGAGTTTTACGTGTTAAAAAGTAAAAATCTACTGTTTAGCAGGTCAAATTTGGATATATCTATTTAACGGATTAATAGGATTCAGATTGACTGGGTTTGACAATTACTATGTACTATTATTGTTCCTAGTATTACTTCTAACATCATCACTATTATTATCATCATCATAATCCCTACTATTGTTTCTAATAATCATTCTACCACTATTCCTACTGTTATTTACTATTATTATTATTGTCAATCTGCTCCCTTGTAATTCCTATTTCCATTTTCCATTGTATGATATTATCACACCTCACTTTTCTTTGGATTTTTTCATTATTTTTTTGCATAAGCTTCTTGTTCTTCTAAATAGATTTGATTTCACTTGGTATAAACTCTCTAGTAACATAAGCGTCATGCCTCGTTGTCACGTGATTAAAATAGCCTTGTTTAAGGTTTGATAATCAATTTTTCCCTTTTTTTAAACATTGAATGGATATCAATGTGACTTATCTCTGTCACAGAGGTTTTATTTGCACTACAAGTACAAATGCACATTTACTTTCTTGGTATAGTAGGAGCAGAAATAATTGACATTTTGATTTTTCACTTCTTTAGTTAATTATTTTCTAGCCATAGTAGAGTTCTATTCGTAGGAATAATAAATAACAAACGAGCAAGAGTAAATTCGACTAGGGTGATGTTGTAAGTAAGAGTTTTCATGTTGTTATACTGGTCCCACCCTTGCGTCTTTTTGACAATTCATTGTAAAGCCTCCTCGCTTTATGTTTAAATATGGAGATAAGAAATACCCAAAAAAATAAATAAAATAAAATTATTTGGATGCGATCGTGTAATCTTGGCTTGCCAAATTTCGAAATAATCTTCATATTTTTTCCAATGTAGTTAGTTGTATTGTTTGTTATACTTATTAAATTTATGTTGTCAATTATTATAAAATTTATAATCTCTTGCGAATGTAATTGACAATATGAATTTAAACAAAATTAACAACTAACTAAAAAAAACTTGTACAAACGTCAGATAACAACAAGAAAGGACCAACAGCACATGAAAAGAAAAGGCAGCCTAACCAATCTGATATTTTTTTGTTTTTGTTTATGTTTTCTTTACCTCTTAAAAATAAATGATACATAAACAAATAAACATCTGATTATATGAATTGTATTTTTTTTTCGCGTATTAACATTTAATATTAACTTCAAATAGACATAAAAGGTTATTTTAATCAAGATTTTATAAAATACTTTTGAAAGGAGAGTCACGTTAAATGTATTTTTAGCATGGCGAAAGTAATTCTTATTAATTTATATTAATACATTAATATACACGACGATATTTTAAACCCGTCGACAATAGTGTTTATGTAATGAATGTGGCTTTTATAAACTTGAATGAATTGAGCAAAATTTTGATTATTAATATCAAAAATCATGCGTGTCACGTTTGTAAGCAGTTTTTGGTTAATTTCTTTAAATCAAATATATAAATAGGCATAATTAAATTTTGCTCATTTTTTTATTATTATAATAACAAACGACTGAATAATAGAATATTTCTATTTTTTCCTCCACTTCTTTATTTTTTTTCCTCCGCTTCTTTATCTTTTCCTCCATTTATTTATTTTTTTCCTCCATTTATTTATTTTTTTCTTCCATTTATTTATTTTTTTCACCAATTTATTTATCCCTTTTAATACATAGAACAAAAATCACCATACAAACGGCATGCAAATACCCTTAAGGTGGAAATTAAAATAATTTTACATATATATTTATACGACGTAGAAACAAATATTTATTTTCTCGCTCTATTTATCTCTAAAAGCGACCCAGCGATCTTGACGGTTCAACGACAACAACGACAACGACGACAACGACGACAACGACGACAACAACAACAGCGATTAACTATTCAAAACATTCCACGGGTTAAAGGCTAAGATGACTAGTTACCTTCCTAATCTACAATGGTGCAATCTAAACTCTGGCCCTCACAGGGAGGGCTACAAGGGGAGAAAGGTAGCTTGTCAGTTTAGCATAAATTGCACCATTGCAAAGAGACCTCACTTTGCAACATAGCCTCCAAATATGCAGCACTTGCCTATTGCAATATAATTGTTGCTGTCATATAGAGTTGTAGTATTGTTTACATAAATGGTTTATATGAGTCAGAAATGTTCATATTAAACCTGATGTAAGCAGCTGCATATTTGTATGTGGAATAATTTTTTTTAAATCTAATACTCAAAGATTATAAAATTAGATTTATTATTTTCCGATTCACATAAAATACAACACCAACGACGCTCAACACTCCACCACAACTCGGACAGCAAGGTGGAGCTTCCTTCGACGGTCTCTCTCGGCGCCATATGTGAATCGGTTTTATATATGCCTACATGTTTTATTATGCATTGCATGTAGAGCAACTCTATTCTTTATGTATGGTCTTAGTATATCATTACTTGGACGATTCAATTGTTTGTTGTACCAAAAATATAATAATAAATTTCAATATTATTATTATCACTACCACTACCTTCTTCTTCACCGCCTTCTATTCTAATTGTTTCATCATCATTATCACTTTTATCGTTTTCGTCTCCCACATTTCCATCACCATCAATTGTAATTAATATCCATATTATCATTGTATTTTTTGGACATTTTAATTTGTAATAAAATAAATAAATATATATCAATTTAAATCACATTCAAACGTCAATTTGTTTCTCTTTTTATCATTTATAAAAAAAAAGCAGACCGATTCCTTTTAGATGAAATAGAAGCTGAAATTATCATTGTGGCCAAGTTTTTGATTTTTTCATTTCTTGAAAACACTATCATAATATAACCAATAATAAATAACTTGGTAAAAATTAAAATTCGCAAAAAAAAATTTTTTTTGAATATAATTAATTATGTATAGAACATTGCATTATTTGAAAAAACAATCACGTGTATTGCTGAATATCAATTAAAACCGCAGATGTCAATTAATGGAGAAAAACAATAAATACACGTATACTGACTGACATCTATAATGAGGAGATAGAGACCAACGATTCTGGAAGAATGACGCGAGAAGAAAATTCCAATGATACCTTAGTGATATATAGATAGAATTCAATCGTTAACATTTACTCCTTTTACTTATTATCGTGTAATGTGTGAGAAGGAAAATGAAAAATCAATTTTCAATTCAAACTTTTTTTTATTTTTTAAAAAAGCATTGTTTAACTGTATATATGTATATATGTGTGTGTGTGTGTATGTATGTATGTATATATATATATATATATATATATATATATATATATATACATATATATATAAATAAATTAATAAAGAAAAGATTTATTTAATATTGGAAAACTAGATATAAAAAAATAAACTATTTTATTTGATGATTATTCAAAAGTTGTAAAATTTTCGTTTCATATTCCCATAATCATCGTAAAATTTTAACTCGTTTCATAAAATATATCACTATAATAGCGATGATTTGAATGATTCACGATGATGATAATGATAATGATAATGATAATGATAATGATATCTTTGAAAGTTCGTTATTATATTAATTATCGGAAAAGTAATAATACATTATTGTCAAATTAAGAACTTGCTATGTTTATTATTGTTTTTATAATAATTATAATCATAATTTATTATATGTAAATATCCTTTATGTTTGTTATGCTTTATTTCAGCTTCATAAGCTAAATCTCTATAATATTTTTGAACAAAGTCGGGCTCCTCCTTCCAAAGTCTTCCCGCTAAAGATGAAATCTGGGAGACTGTTAATTTGTGATGCTTCAACTTTGCCCCGTGGCTTGTCATCTTTCGATAAACAATAAAAGCATTTGGGAATTTACGAGACTTTTGATTTGCCATTCCGACAATATCATTAGTACTAATATTAGGTGGAAAATCTGGTCTATATGATTTATATGATTCATTTATCGAATCAAATAATAATCCTTTTCTGATCATTACATCGTATTTTTTGTAGTTTTTCATATTTTAGAAAAAAAGATTTTAAATTATTGATATTGTTAATAAAAAGAAACAGGGAAAAAATGAAACGTCATTTATTTATTTACACTTATTATATATTCAATATTAAGTTGTGATATGTGAGACATGAAAAAAACCGGTTATACACATAATCAAGCCTAATCCAAGTTTTTTTTAATTACTTTCGCAGAATTTATTTGTATTTTGTTTGTTACTACCAAAGCGTCATCTATTCCTATTTAAGAAGTTGGATTATTACGCACAATCATCTTATTATTTTACCTATATATTAATTATAATAACAAAAATTTGGGAATTTTGTGGGTAACTACACGATTATTTATTGCGCGCACAGTACGATTTGGATTATGTTCGACAAATAAAAAAACTTGTACGAAAAAAGAAAATTATCTGATTTTATTTTTGTATATGTATAATTTTTTTGTTAAGAACAAAAATGAATGTGGCTTAAAAACAGAAAAAACAAAAGCAAGGACAGGCATGATCTGCAAAGGTGTGTTCTATATACCTCTTTGAAATTCTTGAATTAACGATATAATAAAACAAAGCACATATATACAGTTCACTCTCTTTATAACGGCCATTCTGTTTCAGCAAAAAAATCTGGTATAGAGAAACACCGTTCGTTATAAACAGTACATGAGACGTGTGAGATAGTTTTAATTGGGCCCAAATTCTCAATTCGTTATAGAGTGAAAACTGTTATAGAGAGAGTGAATTTTATAAATTAACATTGTTCAGGATTGCATATTAAAAAAAAAAAGTAACTAATGTTTATTTAGGAAAAAAAAATTAATCGAATCGTAAAAGAAAATTTCAATTTGATCTATATTATAATATACAAAAAATCAAAGAATCAAAATTCAACCAGGATTTTTTTTAAAAAATTCGTTCACAAAAAAATTATTTTGCTCTCATGATAATCAATATCTATATCCTTTATCCCTACCTTCTTATTCTTATTCTTGTTCTTTTTCTTGATATTTAAAGAAATCAGTTGTTTCCGTGAAACTCAAAAATTTACTTTTTGGGATTCCCTTTGATTAGGCTGATTTTATTATTTACAATAGATCATCGTAAAATTATCCAAAAATTATCAACTCAAACTATTTGTTACATGAATTTAAATTTAATGGTGAGTCTCGAAAAATATTATAATTTGGTAATGTGAATTGTGAAAATAAATTGATTATCCTTGCAAAAAATAAAAACAAAGCCATATTCACAATTTTTAAAAACATGTCTTTATATCAAATATTAAATATGGTTTTGTAAGAAAAATGAAGAATATCTGAAATAAATATAATTAAAAAAAGCTCCTTATTAACCTTGTCATACAATAGGTATGTGGAACCCGTGATGTTAATGTATAATAATCGGGAACGCATCTTTGTTACTCCCAAGCCATGTTCGTTTCTGTGTTCAATTGCCGTGTTAAAAGCTGAATAGACACTATTAGATGTATTCTTATATGGATCGTCAAACGGAAGATATTCTAATAAAAACAAAGAACCGATCGATCAACCAGTCAATCTGTTAATGTTAAAATTAATAAATTATATATTTTTTACCTGAATCGTGCATATTAATAGCTACTGTATTAAAATACACAGTATAATTATATGACGGATCAGTAATTGTAATGAAAAGAATTATTTCTTGATATTGAGAAGAGCTGGAAAATGATAAATTAGCTGGCGAAAACCCTCCTTCCCAGATATTATTATTATAATGAATAGGTTGAGTTATATATTCAAGACAAATTGTAAGTCTTGCTAAAAATAAATAAATAAATTCAATTATATGTATAATACAATGCATATATATAGCACACAACAGCATAATATAATTTTACTTTTTTCCCTGAGCTCACAATTTATTGTAAATCGTTTCGTGAACCTTACACTAAGAACTATATAATAAATAATTTTAGTTAAAAAGTCAACATAATAATAATAAGGTGATGATGGTTATGATTATGATCATTATTCAACATTCATATATGATCTAACCCATCAATCAAATTCACCTGGTAGAGGAAACTGTTCCATTGGAGAATAAGTGTTTTAATTGTTGGTTTATCATTACGTACTCCAACTGATAATACGACCAAAATAGCTAATGATATCGATGTAAAGACTACAACAGTAAACCATTTACATAATACAACTGACATCGGCTCAGTTTTACACGAGTTCTTAAATAATAAATCTTTCAACATCATTTTTAAATGAAGCGTGATTTAATTAATAATAAAATAAATTTTGTTTTTAAAAAGAATAAAAGGAGCGTGTTTTTTAATTGATAATAAATTAAAAATTATTTTTTTAAAAAAACAGTTTATATTGAAAGAGGTCTACTTTTATTTCGAATTTGGATTTGTAATAAATCCAAATTAAGTGATTTAACATAAAAATTAAATGTTCTATTTTTAAATTACTTTTTCTGGTAAATTATTATTAAAATTGCAAAATTTAATATTGCTCTTCCGTATTTTTTTTGAATGATTATTATTAAAGTGTCTCTGTAGTGTTGTTGTTGATAAATCACCAAAATTGTTGGTATTGTCAATTAAAAAAACAACCATATAAAAATAATAAACTATTGTATAATTCGCCAACATTACCTGCAATATTTACAATGCCGTTGACCATTTGAAAAATAATAATGTTTGTAGGCAGCTAAAGTTCGTTTCCTAGAGGGAGAGAAAGAAATACTACTACTTTTGTTTTCATTGTTCATTTATACTTCCAATTACATTTTCGTTTATGCTTCCACTTGCACTTGCACTTTGATTTACGCTTTCATTTATGTGCTCATCCGATATTCATCATTATATTCACATTCATTATATTTATACTCACTATCATATTCAAGCAATTCAATCGCCTTATTATGACTATCATCATAATTATTATTGTTTATTATTGTCATTATACATTTTTAAAGAAAAAAGAATACACATATAATGTTAGAAATCAAAAATTAATTACTATTCCAAATGAAACACGTTTATAATATTGATCGTATTAATCGAGCTTGCGAGCCAACAGGCCAAACCGAGCCTGAGCTGAGGCAGTTGTTTATAAGCTTGGCTTGGCTCGAGCAGGTTCATGCGGAGCTTTAGAATCGCATGTCAAAACTTCAGATCTAGTTATTATATGCAATCAAATTTTTGGTCAGAATTTTATTTTTTTAGCCATCCATCAGTTTAATAAAATAAAAAGGTTAGAAATATGAAACTATGCACATATAATTTGGTTAATAAGGACGTTTTTGCAGTGTTGGGAATTGGACTTATTGGACTCTGGACCAATTCTAAAGGGGTAGCCAATCATATTTCAGAATTTAAATCAACAATGACAAATAAAAATCAAAATTTTCACATCATCATCTTTTATATATAGAATGAGAAAGATATGATTTACAGTTGGACTTTCTATTTGTATTAATGATATTTAAATAAAGTTATTATTTTTATCTTATTCTTTTTTAATAAATAAATACACTAAAATTCATACCCAAGTCTTTTTTTATTTGGAGTAGAAAGATTTTGTAAATTATTTATTTCTTTATATGATGTATTAATAAAACCTTCACTGTTATTATAAAGTTCATTTTCAATTGTAGTTTCAATTCAACAAATGATTATGACAAGTTTTTTAGTTAAAGTTATTTTCAATTCATTGATATTTATATTAGAGTTCTTACAAGCAATGCAGATACCCAAGTGATTGTAACCATTTGGTTTATCAGGTAAAGCATGAAAGTATTTTTTATATTGGTTACTTCTTTGAGGCATTGAAAGAGTAATAAGTTGTGTGTGATTGATTACATTCTTTACAGTAATAAAATTGAGAAATTTTTTATCTTTGTGTGACAAAGTCCAAATAAAGTCTAGTCCCAGTCTAATAAGTCCAGTCCAAACCAATTGGACTGATCCAATATACATGTACAACTAAGCCACTTTTTTTACTGCGTTGATTGGACTGGCAATTTTGACAACACTGCCGTTTTTGTGCAATTAGCTTTTAAACGTGTGTAAGCCTTTTGTCCATTATCATATTAAATAAACGCTATTTTCATTAGGATTAAATTCAAAAATGTAGTTCTTCTAATTTTACATCAACCATCTTTATAAAGTTTAAAAAAGCAAAGACAATCTAATAACATATATAAACATTGAATATTCTAAACAAGCTTATCCGACCCATTTTTATCTTCAAAAAAAAAAAAATTTTTATATGTATTACAACTGCACCCTGTTTTTCTTTAAATGACTAAATACTAAATCAGGAATTTGACTATAATTTTGGGGGTATTGTCATGATCATTTGATTGGCCATTCATTTTCTTCAAAAAATGGACTCAACGATATCAGAAAAATATTTTAACGAGAATGAAAGATTATTAAATACAGAAGATTTTTATGATGTAAAAATATATGTAGGTGTAGAACCAAACATAAAAGAAATTCATGCACATGCATCCATCATATGTGCTCATTGTCCATTTTTTAGCATTGCATTAAGTAATGCAACAAAAAAAAATGGTTATTATATTGTTAAAAAAGTAAATATTAATGAACAACCTTTTAAAAATATTCTAAAGTAAGTTTAAACTAACTATTATTGTATTATTTATTTATTTTTATGATTGAATATATTATTTAGTAATATATATTTATTATTTTTAAAAGATTTTTGTATACTTGTAAAATTGAATTAGACAATTTTACTGGAGTTGATGTATTAGAAATATTAATTGCAGCTGATGAACTTGGTCTTGAATCACTTTATGAATATACAATGAATTACTTTATTAAAAAACATGAAGATTATGTAAAAGCAAGTCCAGTTAAAATTCTACAATTGATTTATTCTAATGAAAAATTTAAGGAATTGAAAAATACCTATCTAGAAAAATTTTGTGAAAAATTATTTCAGTCAAATGATTTTGAGTCATTGGAAAAACCAATTTTATTGGAAATTCTCAAAAGAGATGATTTTTCTGTTGATGAGATAGTTATTTGGGAAAATGTTCTTAAATGGGGATTATCAAAACATCCAGAAATCAATAATAACAATCTTAAAAATTGTTTATCACAAAATTTTGTTGATTTAGGCAACACAATAAAGGAGCTTATTTCTCTAATAAGATTTCAAGATATTTCTAAAGATGATTTTTTTGATAAAATTGTACCTTATCAGAAACTTCTTGATGAGTTTCTCTGGAACAACCTATTACAACTCTATGTAGTTCCTGATAGACAACAACCATTAAACTTTTTACCATCAAGAAATATAAAACTTATTCCAAAGCTTGAATCATTGACAATTAATGACAAGCTTACTTTACTTTTTGCAAGTTGGATAGATAGAAAAAACCCACGATATAATTCACTCAGAGAAGTTAAATATGAATTTAAACTTTTATATCGCAGTAGTAGAGATGGTTTAAGTGCAAATATCTTTCATCAAAAGTGTGATAATATCGACAAAACTCTTGTAGTTGGTAAAATACAAAATTCAGATCAAATAATTGGTGGTTATAATCCACTTAATTGGAATGGAAATGGTTATAAAACAACAATAGATATTTTTATATTTAATATAAGTAATAGAAATGATATCAATACTACAGAAGTTAGCTATATTAAAAATAATGAATTTTATCAGAATGCAATTTATTGTGATTCTTCTCTTTTACCTAATTTTGGTTATAGTCAGGATTTTCTATTTACAACAGATAGTCTTATTCGTAATAATCCATCTCCACATGCTTATAATAACATCAATATAGTAGATAAAAGTAGTTTTGATGAATTGGAAGTTTTTCAAATAATTGGAGGATACCAAATACATCTGAAAGCAGCAGTGGCTCTGTTACTACAACCACCACAACCAATAATCCAACCACCACAGCTATTATGAAATTAAAGGATTCTACAAAAACTGATCTTTCAACAACAAAAAGAAAAAGGCATTGGATAAATTATATATATACGCCAGAGGTTAAACATTTAATAGCTGGTGGAGTAGCTGGGGCAGTAAGCAGAACTGTTGTTAGTCCTTTAGAAAGAATGAAAATTTTGTTCCAAGTATGTATCGTAACGTGTGTATATACAATATATACACATCTAATATATATTTAAGGTTTAATATAATTATATACGTTTTATATATTCTTGTCACAACAAATAATGCCGTCATCATAAAGTAATAATTTATTTAAATAAATAAAAAAAAAATCAAAATTATATTAAAAAAAAAAAATATATATATATATATATATACACAAATCGAAAAAAATAAATAATAGTAATATAAAATATAATATATATATATATAAAAGGGTCTATCTAAGAGTCCATTTGGTTGATGTTTTTATAATAATTAATTAGTTCTTCTCTTTCATCGTCAAATAACGTCAAAAATATCATCAAAAAATATCATCATCATCACTGGTCTTTCTCAATTGGATTTATTACTCATTTTGTTAGGTCCAAGGACCAGAACCTGCATCATATCAAGGGATTCGAGCAACATTGGTAAAAATATGGCAAGAAGAAGGATGGATTGGGATGTTGAGAGGAAATGGTACCAATGTTATAAGAATTGTTCCATATAGTGCTGTTCAATTTGCAGCATATGAAAAATATAAAAAAGTTAGTAAAAATATTATTTTTATTTATTATTATTATTCTTTTCCTAAATTATTATATATTAAAACAAATTTTATATAGTTACTTATAGAAGATGGAAAAACTGAACTTGACGCAACGCGTAGACTTTTAGCAGGTGCATTAGCCGGTATAACGTCTGTGACGTGTACATATCCGCTTGATATTGTTCGTACGAGACTTTCCGTTCAGTCTGCTAGCATAAGTGGGAAAAAATCCAATAGAAAGTTACCGGGTATTTGGTCTACAATGAAATCAATATATCGTAATGAAGGAGGTGTAACCGCATTGTATAGAGGTTTATCACCTACTCTAATAGTAATATTATCAATATCATTATATTATTCTTATTACTATTATTACACTATTATTACAATTATTAATATTAATTTTTATATGGTAATAGGGAGTTGCGCCATATGTAGCATTAAATTTTCATTCTTATGAAGTACTACGTAAATATTTTACACCATCTGATCAAAAATCGCCATCAGTAGGAAATAAATTGCTATCTGGAGCACTGGCAGGATCATTTGCCCAAACGATAACTTATCCTCTCGATGTTTTGAGGCGTAGAATGCAAGTAACAGGTTCGGAGTCTGTTGAATACAATTATAAAAGTACATGGGATGCAATTGTACAAACTATTTCCAAAGAAAGTTGGAGAGGTTTTTATAAAGGAATGTTGCCAAATTATTTGAAAGTTGCACCTGCAATAGGTGTTAGTTTTGTCACTTATGAAGCTTGTAAAGATATAATGGGTGAAATCTAAAAAAAATCTAAAGAAGCAAAAGGTGAAAATAAAAGATATAGATTTATATTATGTATTACTTAAATAATTTATTCATCATCATCATCAACATTTATCAACATCATCAACAACATCAACCATCAACATCAACATTATCATCGTCATCAACAACATTATTCATCATCATCATTATGTTGTAAATAAAAAATTTGGAAAAAAGGAGTTAAAGAACAACAATTGCATACATTTTATTAAAGAATTATTTAAAAAATTTTTTTATTAAATTACAAATGATAATAGAAATTATTATTAGGATTAATTATTAGTAATAGTAGTAACAATACTATTAGTAATCGTATCAAAAACTATAATAATAATGAATCATTGTCTATTTAATTTTTTTATTATTTATATATATACATAAATATATATAAATAAATCTTTTTAATTTTAACAAATAAAATAATATTAATGTTTAGTTTTTTGAAGCAGAACCTCTTCTAAAAGATAATAAAGAAGAATATTGATTATTGTTATTGATAGATTGTTGCCTTGAACCAGAATTTGAATGTTTAATATTATTATTGTTATAAATGTTATTATTATGATTACTATAATAATAATTATTATTATTAAAAGATTCTCTTAGATTAGAAGCAGAAGTTGATTTATATAAAGATGAAAATGAATTATTAAGCGGAGAAGAAGGTGACTGTGAAAATATTGGAGATGAAGTATCTAATAAATTTGAAGTGGAATATGATGCTTTTAAATTCGTAAAATGATTACCATTACTGTTATTATTAATATTATTATATAACGGTGTGGAAGGTGTCGTATAATACGGTGAAGAGGATAAAGATAGTAGTGGCGATGACGATCTAGAATTGTTTGAATCTTCATTGGACGGATTTCTAAAATAAAAATAAAAATTTTACAAAATAAGTAAATAAATAAATAATTAATATATTGGTAATGATAATGACAAATTTACCTAAATCCATTCCAAGATTGTTTTTTAGAAGATGGTTCTTTATTATTATTAGAAAATATAGGACTAGATACATTATTATTATTATTATTATTATTATTATTATTATTATTATTATTGTTATTATTATTATTATTATTATTATTATTAGTATTATTATTATTAGTAATATTATCATCATCATCATTATTATTTATTGAAATTATTGGTGATGTTGGTGCTGACTGATGATAATAATAATTATTATAATTATTGTTGTTGTTATTATTGTTAATACTGCCACCACTACTATTGTTATTACTATTATTATTATTCATATTATTAATATTTGAATTTATTATTGATGTGTTAGTATTTCCAGGTATAATTCGCCTTCTTTCATCTCTGTTAGCTATATTTGTAGTCATTACACCATTTGGTAATGAAGGTGAAAAACCACCAAAAGTGGGGCTTTGTATAAAAGAATCTGATGATGGAGAAAAAGGACCGAATTTTTTATCGACAACTTTATCAAAAAATAGGTCAAGCTTTTCGGATACGATTGAATTTTGTTCGAAATGTGTTTGTGCTAATGTACACTTTTAATAAGATAGGATTATAGTGGAGAAATAGAAAAAAGATCAGATATGTAAAAAATGTGTGCGCGTGTGTGTGTGTATATATATACAAAAACTATAAAGCTTACTAAATTCACACAATCACCTCCATATTCATCCACTATACTATATCTTCTTTGACGACCTGTTAATTCTTGTTTTACAAGGTCGGCTTTAGTACCAACGACTAATATTGGAACACTAGCATATCTTTCACCAATTTTCACATCACAATCAAAATCTATTGAAAAATCATATAAGGATGTTAATAAAAACAATGATGATGGCAATTATTATCGTAACTAAGATAATAAATCGTTATTACCATTTTTCTTTATATTATTATTGTTTGATTTCTCAGTATCTTTATAAGCTTCAGAATTCAAAATTTCTACAACCCATTTCCATAAATTATAATAAGATTTTCTATTACTAACATCATGTACTAAAATAATACCATTAATCTGATGATAAAACATGTTACGAGATGATTTATGTTTAGAAGTTCCACCTACATCAATAAATTCAACTAAATATGATTTACGTGCACGAGGATGTGTATAGAACTAATGATGATGATGATGATATTGTTATTATTAATATATATAAATAATTCTATATATAAAGTAATTGCTAACGATAATAATCTGGACTGACCTTCACATCTACATTACAACCAATTGTCCAAGTTGGGTATCTTAAAGCTTCGTTATAACAAAGCATATGAACAAGACTAGTCTTTCCCTAAAAAAAAAGAATGGGAATAATTCAAAATAATTTTCTCAAGTCCTCTAATAACAATAATATTTTTACTAGAGTTACAAGAAAAATACTCACCACGCCACTATCTCCCACAACAACTATTCTTATCCTATCATAATGTTCCATCTCTCAAATCAATTAAATTAAAAGATCCAAATCTTTTGTACTTTTGTGTGCTATATACCGTGAGGATGTGGAATATGTAAAAACTTTGTGATGCGTGACACAAATTTATTTATTTGAATTTTATTTGTATTTTTGTTACACAATTCGTCATTAACCAATTGCAAATAACCTTCACCATTTGATAAATAAATAAATAAAAACATTTTTCTTTTTTAAATTTTCCTGCATAAAAAGTTCTCACATCTAATTCATTTCTTCTTTTTTGTCTTTAATCAATCTCTATTATAAACCTAATTTCTTTATTCCTTCCTTCTTTTATAGTTTATCTTTTTATCTCTTCAATCATTCAATTTATTTCACTCATTCGGGAAGCTTTATTCATTTTCAAAGCTTTACATGCATATATTTACTTCTTTACGTCCTTAAACAAACACATGCTTTAACTTCTCTCTCACTCTCGCTCACCATTTTAACACAAAAAAAAATGAATAGTTTCAAAAAATTGCGTAAAATTCTTGGACATTTAAAACCATCAAATAATGAACTTTATGTTTATATGCCATTATCAGATAATAAAAATGGTTACATAATGGAGTATTATTACCAGAAATATTATCAGCTATTTTATTATAAATATAAAGAGAGTGAATCTGGAACATTGACAAAATATGGTTATTTGATTGTTGATGCAGATACCACTAATAATAATAACAATAATAATAATGGTAATAATAATAGTAACAATTCTAGTAAAAATCAACGTAATTATAGTAACAATAGCAACAATAACAGCAGTGCCAGTGTTAATAAATCACTTTGGTCGAATAAAGACAAAGAATGTATTTTTTATCAAACAGTAGCTGATAAAACTCAAATTGATTTAGAGAATCGATGGATGGAATTATTGAGAAAAAAAGAAAGAATAGATATCAAAGTAGTTGATGGAAATGATAACAATGGATTTAGTGGTGAATATCAAGAATGGAATCAATTGATGCAACATAATAATGATTTCTTAATATCAGATTGTATACAACGTAGAAGATTAGACGAAGTTTTCGGAAATCTTGATTCTAATCGTGATAATAATGATAATAATTATTTAAAAAATATAGGAGTAAAACACGAAAAATTAAAATTTGACGAAATTAATAATTCCGGTAGTGTCAATTTTGATAATTCGAAATCACCAAGTTTATCCGCAAATTACCAATCTTTTACAAAATCTTCATCGTCACCAACAACTAATTCACCACTGACATATCCAGCACTAACACCATCATCGCCTTCAGCACCTCCAACACACTCATCAATTTCACCACCAATGTCACCACCAATGTCACCCAAACTGCATCCTTCTTCTACTTATTTAAGTGAAGGAGCTTCAAATTTGCAAAATTTATCTACGCCAAGTAAAAATCGCACGATGGAAAATCAAGGATCAAAAAAAAGTTATAGAAAATCTAAATTCAGTAGAAAAGAACCTGATGTGCTTGTATATGATCCTGAAGACAATTTAGTTTTTAAAGATTGTAAATGTGATCATTGTATGTGTTTGGTATAATTTATTAACGTAAAATTTATAAAATAATTACATTTATGTAGATAACAATTGTAAAATATATTTTTATATTATGATAATATAAAAATAATAATAATAAAAATAATGAATGAATTTAAGAGCATGTGACATCGCCTGAAATTTTTATATGTTCTGCGGATCTTCCTATTGGCTGATCTGAAATTTTCATATGGCCCGAGTAACACAATTGACAAAAGCGAGTTTGTCATTATCCGTTTATCAAATCAAAACTAAGAATCAAAAGCGATAAAACAAATTTATTATTTGACATTTACAACGTATAAGGTAATCTTCTAAATCATTCAAACATAACGTTTGATTGGCCATTCATTTTCATTTTACAAAAATTTTTTCAGAAAAATAAATAAAAAAATGGATTCAACAATATTAGAAAAATATTTTAATGAAAATGAAAGATTATTAAATACAGAGGATTTTTATGATGTAAAAATATATGTAGGTGTAGAACCAAACATAAAAGAAATTCATGCACATGCATCCATCATATGTGCTCATTGTCCATTTTTTAGCATTGCATTAAGTAATGCAACAAAAAAAAATGGTTATTATATTGTTAAAAAAGTAAATATTAATGAACAACCTTTTAAAAATATTCTAAAGTAAGTTTAAACTAACTATTATTGTATTATTTATTTATTTTTATGATTGAATATATTATTTAGTAATATATATTTATTATTTTTAAAAGATTTTTGTATACTTGTAAAATTGAATTAGACAATTTTACTGGAGTTGATGTATTAGAAATATTAATTGCAGCTGATGAACTTGGTCTTGAATCACTTTATGAATATACAATGAATTACTTTATTAAAAAACATGAAGATTATGTAAAAGCAAGTCCAGTTAAAATTCTACAATTGATTTATTCTAATGAAAAATTTAAGGAATTGAAAAATACCTATCTAGAAAAATTTTGTGAAAAATTATTTCAGTCAAATGATTTTGAGTCATTGGAAAAACCAATTTTATTGGAAATTCTCAAAAGAGATGATTTTTCTGTTGATGAGATAGTTATTTGGGAAAATGTTCTTAAATGGGGATTATCAAAACATCCAGAAATCAATAATAACAATCTTAAAAATTGTTTATCACAAAATTTTGTTGATTTAGGCAACACAATAAAGGAGCTTATTTCTCTAATAAGATTTCAAGATATTTCTAAAGATGATTTTTTTGATAAAATTGTACCTTATCAGAAACTTCTTGATGAGTTTCTCTGGAACAACCTATTACAACTCTATGTAGTTCCTGATAGACAACAACCATTAAACTTTTTACCATCAAGAAATATAAAACTTATTCCAAAGCTTGAATCATTGACAATTAATGACAAGCTTACTTTACTTTTTGCAAGTTGGATAGATAGAAAAAACCCACGATATAATTCACTCAGAGAAGTTAAATATGAATTTAAACTTTTATATCGCAGTAGTAGAGATGGTTTAAGTGCAAATATCTTTCATCAAAAGTGTGATAATATCGACAAAACTCTTGTAGTTGGTAAAATACAAAATTCAGATCAAATAATTGGTGGTTATAATCCACTTAATTGGAATGGAAATGGTTATAAAACAACAATAGATATTTTTATATTTAATATAAGTAATAGAAATGATATCAATACTACAGAAGTTAGCTATATTAAAAATAATGAATTTTATCAGAATGCAATTTATTGTGATTCTTCTCTTTTACCTAATTTTGGTTATAGTCAGGATTTTCTATTTACAACAGATAGTCTTATTCGTAATAATCCATCTCCACATGCTTATAATAACATCAATATAGTAGATAAAAGTAGTTTTGATGAATTGGAAGTTTTTCAAATAATTGATAAAAAATAAATATTCATTTATTATTACTACTGTATTTCTTAACAAATGTGATTTGATTTCGCATCTTCATGGTTCAAAGTGAAATTTATGCCACACTTGTCAGCATAATAAACTGGATATTTCTATGCTAAAGATACAAAATTGAAATTAATATACATAAATCTGCTGCCATGGAATCCAAGGTTAAAAAAAAAGAACCTAGAAGAAAGCAAAAATAATAAACACCAGAAAAGAAAGCAGAATGAAACACCTGTTAAAAATGTTTAGAAGGAAAATAATATGGGTATGGAAGCTTAATAGGGAAGAGTAATATCTATTTTTTAGCGACCTAAATACTAATATTAAAGCAATTAGATTTACCACCAGCCTTTTATTCTCTCTTTGTATACGTATATGAGAAAAATTGCATATAAAAGATAAATAATTCAGATTCATAAATGCTTTATTAAATAAAGAAATAATATTTTCCATCATTCCTCAATCATAAGTCACTATTATCCTTTTTTTTATGACACGTCACATGGTGCCTGCTGATGTTTGATGCTTTCCTCAAATATTATGTCTCAAATAAAGGTTTAAGTGATAAAAGAGATTTTTTGTTGTAGGCATGTGCCATTTTTTCCGCAACACATTGTATATTCTGCTGCAATCTTTTCAAAGCCTTCATTTTACAATAAATATTTGGAAGGTCATAAATTTTTGGAATTTATTTCTAGCCAGGTTAAGTAAATGTATCAGAATTTCAAAAAGCTTTGGCCATATATGTGACCCAAATTGCTTCCTGATGTCAAAATTTTAATTAAGGCATATATGCAGAACATTGAATTAACAACAATAATAATTTCGACCATGTTGGAACAATTTATGCTGCACGTATTAGTATAGTAATAGTGGCTGATTCTATTTTACTTTTCCGAGCACCGTTAATAATAACTAGCTCACTAGTTAAGTCATAACAACTCTTCAGAAAAGGATTAATTTCATACCTTTCAGTATGATTACAATCTTTAAATGTTTTAACTAGAGTCTACATGCGAGCCTAATCATTGATTTGAACCAACCATCTCTTAAATTGATAATTAAAAAAAAATAAAACTTTGGCCGAATATTTCTAAAATCAATTGTTCAAAAATAAATATGATAATACACGCCTCGAATAAACATTACATTGTTTTGAAATTTTTTTGTAAGCAAGCATAAACGAATCCTTCGAAAAGTTTTAAGCTCAAAATGTCAAAAGCCAATGTGGCGAAATCATCAGTCTTTTTGTATATATCTAGAATTTTTGGTGTTCGTAGAACGATAGTGTCTCATGCTATTAAAAAAAAAAATCTTTATGAAAAGAAAAAAATCGAATTGAACATCCTAAATTAACAAATAAGAAAATTTCTTGAAGTCCTTGTCTTTTGCTAGAATTTTTATTTTTGACATAATTATTTAACACAAACACAATATGTTATTACATATCTTGCTAACGTGACAGAAGACCCCATCAGATTCAAATGAAGTAATCTTTTCCAAGCATGTTTTATTTGATAAAATCAAAAAAAAAAAACATAGTTAATATTCGCTAATCATGCCATTTCTTTAAATTAAAGGATTTAAAGAAATCCTAATCTTTTTTTTTTGAATAAATCAATTAAAATGTTTATTATTGATGTTACATTATCATTCAAACATATTTTGAGAAGCCTAGTTTTAATAATGCCGTGATAGATATAACAATTAACTTTTTTGTCATCAAATTATCAACACAAGGAGAATTGTTTTAAAAATAGCTTCAAGTAATTCATTTCCCGATTTTCGTAATAGGTCGGTATGATTGGTAGAATTATTTAATGAAATTTTCTGTAATTTTTTCATTACTAAATTTGGGACTTGGAATTGGGACTTTGTCATTTGAGTTTGGACGGCAAGTATAGTTCTGCGGACATATTAGTAACTGCACTCTATAATGAAATAATGAACAAAGGCAGAAAAATTACATATAGGGACGGAGGGTTTATTGTAGAGAGAATGAACTGTATCCTTATTTAAAAATAAATTATGATGTTCGTGTTTTAATTCTCAACAATGTATTAATTATATATATATATTAATTATTTTCACAAAACACCAAGTAAAATTCAGGAAGTTACTGCGTTTTTGTTTAAAACTTCCACGAAGAATTGTTGTATATAGAACAAATAGTATACAACTCATTTAGTTGTTTTCAAAAAACACCGTTTTTTAATAATGCTCCAAATTTACATACGAGTAAAACTAATATCACTTACCTTGAGAACTAACTCATTTAGCAAAGAATTAAAAACAAGCAATTTTCTTTTGGTATTTAATAATATGGTTATTATTTGCTTAAAATTTATAATTTTAAGAACTAAGGGATTCGCAAGCTATCTTTAATATTAATATTAATATTAATATTAATAACAAATGACCTTCCGACAATGATTGGATATTATATGCTGAAAATGGATTTTGTGTGTTACGAAAACTAGTTTTTCGGTGTAGCTACGACGCGGGAATTATTTATCCTCTATATTTTTTCTATTCAGATCGGCTCATTTGTGCTATATTACAATCAAAGATTATAATAAATCACGACAGAATTTTATCCCAAAAATTTATTTGTTGCTTTTTTCTTGCTAATAATATTAAAATAAGAAGGGAAATTACAAAGCATTGATTTAAAATGGGTATTAAAATTATCGGATTTAATCTTTCACCTAATACTCTTAAAACACTTTGTGCCCTTGAAGAATTGGGTATAGAATACGAATATGAACAGCCCGAATTCTCAGAAATTAAATCACCTGAATATCTCGTAAAAAAAAATCCATAGTAAGTAATCTAGTTATTAAAATTTTCTTCTTCCTAAACTTAAAAAATAATAAATCATCATCATATTTAATAGTGGGAAAGTTCCAGTAATGATTGATGATGGTTTTACAGTCTACGAATCACGTGCAATTTGTCGTTATCTCCTAAAAAAGTACCAAGGAACCAAAAATACTACAATTCTCATTCCAAACGATCTACAAAAGGCCACTTTGGTTGAACAATACTTATCAGTTGAAAGCTCAGAATTTGATACACCAGCATCAACTATTATTTATCAAGAAATTATTCTCAAGTTTCTGGGTAAAGAAGCTAATACTGAAAAGGTCAAAGAAGCAAAAGAAAAACTTGAACAGACATTGGATGTCTATGAAAAAATACTCGAGGGAAAAGATTATTTGACTGGTGAATATTCTTTGGCAGACCTTAGTCATATACCTGTTATCGCTGCTTGTATTGATAAAACTAGCTCTAAAGATATATTTTACGATGCTAAGAGACCCAATGTCGTTAAATGGGTGAAAAGACTTTATGAAAGTCCTGCTTGGAAACAAGTAGTAGCAAAACATAAAATTAACTAATGTAATTCATTATCATTTATTTTTAAAATTTTATCAAAAATAAACTGTTTTTTATTATTTTAACCCCATTGTGCACAATTACTAAAGTTATAACCTGATTTTGGTGGTGGCTTTAAGGAAGGCGGTAAATTTTTTGGTAGACCAGATGGAAGTTTATTTTCCATTAATTTATTCGAACTTTTCTTTTTCGTATTTTTTTTAAAACTTAATTTATCATTCTGATTTTGATTATTATTATTTTCATAATATTGTTGTAAAAGATGGGGATTTTGTGCTAAATATACTTTTAAATAACAATTTAAAAATATATTAATATTATTTATAAATACTATATATAATTTTGATAACTTGCGTACAATAATTACCGTTTGGATCTATGATATTAAAATCAATTCCATATGGCAAATGTGAATATTTACAACTTAATCCAAATTGACAAAATCTTGATTCATTAAATTTTTTACACTGTGGTCTCTTACTATTCTCAATCAATAACTCCACAGGATCTAATAATAAATAAATAGATTTATATGAATTATTATATATCTCTAATGATATTTTATTATTACCGTCACTACCTTTATAATAATCATAATGTATTTTCACATTATTTTGATGTTTTATTCCTTCAAGATGTTTTTTTCTTGATTCCGAATTATCAATAAATGAAATATCACAATAATCACAATAATCTAATCGTTATTAGAAAAAATCAAATGCAAAACTGTCAATATGAAACGAATGAATGAATAATTAGAATAAACGAATAATTCGAATAAAATGAACAAAACGAACAAAATGAATAAACCGTTAGGATTTATTAGTTTAAAACAAGAAAAAATTATTCTTACATTTCTTCCCCATTTTAAATTTTAGCTAAGATTATATGTTACACTTGCTTGATGATGATGACGCAACAATTTAATCTGAAGATCCATATATATATATGTATATATATTATTCTATTTTTTTTTTTTTTTACAATTTCAAGGAAAAAAAAACATGGAATGTCTTATCGGAATAGTAGGCAAAGATTTTGCATTGACAGCGACTGATGCTTCATCTTTACGCTCAATTACTGTTTTGAAATCTAATGAAGATAAAACTCGTGATCTTAATAAGCATGTCACCATGGCATATTCTGGTGAACCAGGAGATACAATCAACTTTGCAGAATACATTCAAAGGAATGTTCGTTTTTACGGGATCAAGAATGGGATTGAGTTGACACCAAAAGCTGCAGCTAATTTTACCAGAAGAGAATTAGCTACTAGTATAAGAAGTAGAGTAAGTGATTCATAAATTTTTCTCATTTATCATTGTTATTATTTATATATATTTATTTATTTTTCCTTGTAATTAATTAAAAATTATTTTCTTCTTCAATCAACAATTAAATTAAAAAATGATTTTTTAGAAACCATATGCTGTTAATCTTTTAATAGCAGGTTTTGATATAACCTCATCAAAACCAGATCTTTATTGGATAGATTATTTTGGTACTTCTACAAGTGTACCATTTGCAGCTCATGGATATGGATCATATTATTGTCTATCCATCTTGGATAGATATCATCATTCAGAATTGACACTTGAGGAAGCAAAATTGTTGATTAAGAAATGTATAGATGAATTGAAAACTAGATTTATCGTTAATCTTGGCAATTTCAAGATAAAGGTTGTGGATCAAGAAGGAATAAAAGAGATTCAAATTAATTAATAATATTTTATTATTATATTTATATTTGTATGATATTATTATTATTAAAATAAATTTTTTTTTTTTGAAAACAATTCAAAACTCTTTTTCCAAAAAAAAAAATAAATTAGTAGAAAGAAATCAGGACAAAAATATCAAATAAAAATAAAAATTCAAAGAAATCAGTATAATTATTTTCACATGAATTTTATACTCATTTTTTGGCACAAATTGGTAACAACAATAAAATAAAAGCAATTTAATGTTTTAATAATATGATAAATGCCATCATGATTAATGATAAGTTTGTTTGTTATATATATATATATATCCACATATTGTGATTCTATGCATTCCAAATCAGAAGTTTCTGTCCGAGGTCCTATTGAATAACCTGAATGAAATACTTGAATCAATAATTCGAATTAAAAGATTGACCATTCAAATAAGAAATTGTATTTCTATTACGAATAGAACCCTTAGTCATCATCATCACCAGTCTCTGAAATTTTAGGATAATGGACTAAATTATTTGATAATATCTCTCTTTCAATTATCTTTTAGTATTTGTTGATTGGAATTAGCAATCAAAGTATTTAAAGCTTTGATACGTCTTACTGATTTCTAACAAAATAATAGAAAATATTTAAATGAATGAATTTTAATAAAAAATATCGAGTATTTGCATGTGTTTGTCTTGTATGTTTTTTCTTCCATTATCATCTAAAGTTGCCAGGTATTGGTCATACCTATGACCATGTAATCTCCGACTGATATGTTATAATAGTCTTTCATTTGTGAATATATTTTATCAACTAATGATTTGAATCCAGGATTTGGTTACCTATCACTAGAGACTAGCTTCAACAGATTTTTACATTGCTCTTTTTGAAATTAATGTAATAGATATCTAGATGTACATGGTTTACTTACACAACTTTTTGTCTTATTTTTTGATAAAGCAGAAGCATTATGATTATTTGATTAGATAGTTATCCTTGACTTTTTGTGTTAAAGCTTATACCTCTCCTTGTATAGTAAGGATACTGGCTGCAACTTTTGATGATGGTTGCTACCATCTTTGCGTCATATAAAAATGATTGCAACCGCCTTTATGACAATTTTGTTTCCTATTTTTGAATTGCAACATGGAACACTATTGTATAGCTCTCGTTTGTTTTTTAATTCTACTTCCCGATTTCCTAATGTCTAATGAAATTTAGAATCCGGCAAATTCATTTTTGATTTTTATTGCTGTAAAAACAAGGTAGGATGATTAGTATATTCTCCTTATCAGCAATATTTTCATTTCTATATTTAATTATTCCATTTACATCATTAAAAAAAACTTATTATTATTTATCGACATTATAATGTTTAATTAGACCAATAATCAATGGCGCGTTGAAATTTTTCAACACCTTGTTCCTTTTTCAAAATACTTCTAATTGTACTATAATTTTTGGATTCCATGGTAGATTTAATATAGATTAATTTCATATTAATTGTTTTTGTATAGGGGCAATTCTACATATCGCTCAAGAAAAAAAACAAACGTGACATTATAAAGTTAATTGTGATGATAATAACTACAGTCAACCCCCTCTAAGTACACCCTCCTTGGGAACATATCACTATTTCTCATGAACGTGCATTTAGAAAGGTATGCATTTAGAGGAGTTACTATAAGGGAGTGAGACATGGCCTGCATTTAGAGAGGGTGCACTTGGAGGGAGTTGACTGTCATTGGATCCCTGAAATACTTAATATAAATGTTCACTTTGGTTTTGTAAAAATTAAGATTGCATTCCAAAGGAACTTATATACGAAAAGTGGGTATGATTTCTAATCCAAAAATATTCCAGGTGAAGAGTTGCGCATTAACTCAAAATTGGTTTTTTCACATCATGGTCCCTTTCTATTGATAAGCCCCCGTTTGGGGTTTATAATCATTTTAAGCGCGCTTCGATGACAGATTCAACTTGTTTGTCAGTTTCTGATTTTTTTAGGTTCTTGTTCATCAGACTCATTATTCACATCGAACATCTAAATGACAGTATTTTTTCTCTTGCTCTAGTTATCTATAATACTTACTCATGAATTTCTTTATACCAACTTTTCCGTGTTGTTTGTATTGTGATGGATTCATTTTTTATAATGTTAGTGATGGATATAAAAAAAAATTTATTTAAAACAATTATCACAAAGCAGGACCCCAGGTTATTATAGTTGAACTACAATACTGCTACGTTGTTAAACTTTACACAATATCTAACGCGTGGTTTTTCAAAGTTAATGCCTTCAAGTATCATAGTAAAAAAGCAGCTTTTAAAGAGAGGAACCAAAATCACATGAGATGTGTATGTGTGACAGGTTCAAAAGTACCCATCTTTTGAAGTCATGCGGTAATATACAAAAGTAAAAGGTAGCAGAAATAACAAATAACACTTAGTTGTATATAATGGATAATCATGTATTCTGATAAAGTTTTGCACCCATAGCTTTTAAAATGGATCCAAGCTGGAAAAATTTAATTCCAGATCGGAGTCATCTCGGAGCTTTAATTTCAGATGATGAATCCGTCAAAAGGAGAACTAGGAAATGCATTATCTTGTTAGAAAGAAGATATGTCATTTATTAATGATCAATGATTATTTTTTATTTTTTATAAAATATCCTAAATGCTTTTTTAAAAAATTAGGCGATCCACAATGGATTGGAAATGGTAAGTTGAATGTTGAAATGAGATTTATATGATTAATGTTAATACTATATTAATTAATACTTTTTTTAAAAAAACAAAGCTTATAAGCAGACACAGCCAAAAAACATCTTGGCTGAAACTACTGGTGAAGAAGAAGAAGAAGAAGATGGTAATGACCTTAAAAAGAAATCATAAACATTTCATTTATTATGTAGCAGAATCATCTCTTTTAACATTTTTATTAAAAAAAAAATAATGATCAAAATTAATTGTTGAAAACAATCATACATGAAATTTCAAATAAAGTAAAGATTATATCCTCGATCAAATTTCATGAATGCGGGATCTAACATTTTTCATATTCCTTGGACATCATTTTACTCTCCAACTTTGACCATGATTGTTAAATTTAATTCGAGTCAGGTGACTAACTTGGTCAATTGGGCGATACTTTAATATTGTTTGTAGTGTACAAATTTCAAACAATTTTTTCAGGCATTGTCACCTTGAAACAAATAACCTTCCTATCAAAGACTCTATCAACTAGTGACTCTTATTTAGTCTCTGCTTTCACCATCTTTCCCGAAAAACCACTCCCAAATTTCATGTTCACCAGGCATCATGAGTTCCCAGACGCGCCCTGGTCCGTCATTTTTATATACCGTAAATCTGCTTTCGTCGCTCCAAATAATAGAGTTCAATTTCTTCTCTCACGATACCGATTTGTTATTTTACTTCATTTACAAGAGCTTGCACCAAGAACACGAGAAAAATATTTACTGTGCAAAATTTTACCTGAATAATTCATGGATATTTTCTTTACAATTTTTTTATTTATTAATTTAGTAACTTTCGTCTCGACATTTTAATAAATAGTACGAGACACTGTTGCTCTATGAAGGCCAAGAATTCTAGATATTTAGTCATTATTCTATAAAGACAGCAATGAAAAAGTCAATATACTTCATTCAGAGCCACGTAATCCTCCCCCCCCCCCCCCCCCCCCTACCCCCCCCCCACCCCCCCCCCACACCCCCCCCCCCCCCCCCCCACCCCGGGCCCAACACACACAAAGTCCCGACACAAAACCTCCTTTCACCTCCACTACAC
>CAUDNR010000002.1:148642-164780 GCA_958430865.1 Entrophospora sp. SA101 | reverse complement strand
AAATGGTTTTATTTGGTACTACGTATTATAATTTGCACATAAAATGTTTCACAATTTTGGTGTAACATGCTGCGCGCGCACCCTGTGCACCCTGAATTTCCAACACTGATCGCCACAAAAACATATTAATGATCGGCAAATTTTTGCAGTTGTTTCACGGATTACGAATTAATATTAATATAAAGTATAAAAAATTTTGGAGTGTGGATTCTGATTGGCTAATTTCGCACGCGTGAATTTGCAAGGGACGATTATTTTATGCAATTTGCGTAATATTGCATATCGATAATAATAATCAAAATTTCTGAAAAATGTATAATCAACCAAATCACCGCATAATTGTTGTATAGTTGATTGGTGTGCCCCATATTATATATGGAATGACCACCAGCAATATGGGGTCTGAGGACCCCTGGCGAAAATTGAGTTTCTTGCATAATGTATATCTATGTCACAAGAATTATAGTTGGTGTAAAATTAAATTTAAACCCATGTTTACCATGTTTACCTAGTACAATAATGAGATACAATGAGATATAAGGGCTTTGAAACGTTTACTTATCAAAAACAATACGTGTAACCAATGTTGTTTTGACAATTACACAATAGTCTTAGATCCATATTAATATATATATATAAATATTCATTCATATTAGAGCTTGTACCCAAGTATTAAACGGATAATCAGATACTTATCTGCTTGAAATATATCAATATGGATATCTATTCGTTTATATATTAATATTGTGGTAGAAAAAACGGGTTTCAATCGGGGCTGGAAATAGTACTAGTACTTTAAAAATCCGGATTTTCCTTTTAATATTAAAAATTTAACTTCCAGTAAAAAAAGAGTTGCCGGATTTTTTTCCTTTATTTTTTTTTTTTTTTTTGTACAGATTTCCCATCCACATAAAAAATTTTTATATGTGTATCACTACTTCAGAAGAAAAGTATTAACTTAATTTAAATCTTATTTCACTGCTATTAAATTATTAAATTTAAAATATATACACTTTAAATATGAATTTATGTATATTTGTTTTCCCTTATTCAAAAAAATAAATTATAAATAAATAGATAGAATAAGAAGATTTAGATAATCTGACTACTGAAATTTGGGATGAAGCATTTATAAATGAAACAATTCAAGTCTCAGATAATGATGATACTTCAAAAAATCAAATAAAAAAAGTGAATCAAGTGAAAACTATATTAAAATGTCAAATAAAAAAGTGCATTTTAAAAATCAGGAAAAAGTTTTCATCATGAATGGCTAAATGTTTAAAATATGATGCAGCAATAAAGAGAATGTTTTGCACAATTTGTAAAACACATGGGAAAAAAATCAATTTGCAGGAAAAGGTGACAAATAAATATAATTAATTTTTCATTTTTCAATTATTAATTTGCTGATATTTTAATGTTATTATTTAGGAACAAAGAATGTTTCAAAATCTACTGCTCTAGCAACTCATGCACTTTCAAACCAACATAATGGTTCTTTGCTTCTAGAAAAGACAAGAATAACCATGCAAGATTCTTCCAAAAAAGCCACTAATAATGGTAACAAACATATAATTAATATAATGAAAATGATTTACTGGATGGCAAAAGAAAATATTCCAATTTCCAAACTCCAAGTCTTATTCATATCTTAAAACTTATAGAAATAGTGCACTCAATTCCATTTTCTAGTGTAGATTGTGAAAGAGGTTTTAGCAAACAGAATATTATCAAAACAGATTTGTGTAATGCAATGGAAAATGACACATTGCACTTATTAATTATGGTTGGTTTAGAAGGTACTGATTTATTTTGTATGATTTTAATGATGCACTTAGTAAATTTCTTCAAAGTAAAAACAGAAGAATAAAATAAAGAAAATTCTTAAAAAATTTTAGCTCCCAAAAAATTTCCTTTTCTAAATTTTTCTTCCAGAAAATCCTTAGCATTCAAGAAATTCCGTTTTTTTTTTTCAGACCCTATTTCCCAGCCCTGGGTTTCAATCTTCAAATGCAATTATTGGTCCTCAATTTATCACGTGATTGATTTTTTGGGATTGGACAATAGTATTTGATGACGTACAAGTATCCATCATTGGAAGAATGGAAGTTTCCAATCCCAACCTTCCATTGGTACATCACTGCATTTCCGTAACACAATAATTAAAATCTTGCATTGCATTATTTTGGAATGACAATTGAATTTAATTGAGTCGAAAATAACAGAGGTTGACCAAAAGACTACCTTCGCACTATTCATAGTAAATAAATAAATATTTTTTTTTACTCGGTAATGATAATATTATTATTCAATTAGATTGCACGATAATTTACATAACCAAATAAAATCAAAAAAATTCTACAAATGAACGGAACAAAAAAAAAATCAATGTTGTATTAGTATGTGAAAATGAATTCAAATTAGTCAATCAGAATTACATCCACCCCAAAATTTTAATTATAAATTTCAATTTCACATATACATGTAAACTCGATAAGTTGGTCATTTATTTATATTATAAAGTACTTTAAACAATTGATTGCTTTCGTCCGACCTATCGAGTTTACATGTGTACAACAGTAAGTTATTGTATGGCTTGCTTATTATTAATATATAACGTTACACCTCGGCATTCCATTATTAAAAATTCCCTAATGAGAATATCAATGGTGGGTAGTCTATTCTGGGGCCTTGTTTATTGTTATGCATAAATATTAATATACACAAGATAAAATAATACTTCTTTGTCGTACGGCCCTCTTACCAATGTAGCTAGTACAACTTAGAAGTTTATCTCACAAATTTGAAACTCTCTACGGGACATTACTAGGTGCAACGTGCCTTATACGCTCTATTTGCTCCACAATTTTACCATACAAAGTTTCAATGATAAAAAATCAATTAAAGTTGCATATATATGGAAGGAATAACTTTTAGTAAAATGGCGTAATTAATCTGTTACTTTCGATTGTTTAACCAGCAGACAAGTTAAAAAACTTTTGCAAATTCGTTGAGTTTTGCAAAAATAAATAAAGTTTAATAATTAAATATTTTTTTTATTTAATCTTCTTCAACTTTTTTTTTGTTACATAATGATGTATAGATTGAAAAACATGAATGAAATGATGTTTTATACCGATTCAGAAAACATCAAATGCAACCTTACATATTTACCTGTCTTTCACAATGTTTATTTATGTTTTATAATGATCACATTAAATAGGTTATGATCAACAAAACATATATAAATGAATAAAAATAATTATTTTTAGTCATTTTTTCAAAAAAGAATGGATAAAAAGAAAAGATCATCAGCTCAAAAGGCTGCTAAAAAAACGAGCGAAAACATCGATAAAATACTAAAGGCCGAAAAACGAAGATCAATAAAAAACGAAACCAAAATTGCAAGGTTGCTGCTTCTGGGTATGTTTAAATATATTCATAAATAGATATGCATATAAGGAAGGATCATACAAATATATATTCATTTATGGCGTATATTATATAATAAATATATATATATGCATTATATATATTTTATTATAATATCCCACTTGTATAAAATATTTTTAATTCTTTTATAATCGTTTATTATTAAAGGTTCTGCTGAAAGTGGTAAAACAACAGTTTTGAAACAATTAAAAATTATTCATGGAACTGGTTTCGAAAGTGAACGTCAATCATATTGTAGGATAGTTCGCTTGAATGTGCTTACTGCAATGAGATTATTGACAAATGGACTCGAATACTATGGTCACACTTTAGAACCAAAGAATGAGCCACATCTTGAAAATTTTATTAAATTGACTTTAATAAAAGATTCATCAAATTCTGATTCCATAGATGTCCAAGCTAATATCAAAGAGCAGGATTTGGATGAGGATGATAGTGGTTTGGACTTTTTCAATGAATATGCTGAATCTATTAAAGAATTATGGGCTGATGATGCAATTAAAAAATGTTATGACCATGCTGCTGAAATTGGTTTACAAGATTCTGCAAAATAGTAAGTGGGTTTGTTTGTGAGTTTTTTTATAATTTACACTTTGTTCTCATTTATATATTCTTTTAGTTTCCTGGATAATGTTGATAGGATCTCCAAGGAAGATTATTTACCAAGAGACGAAGACATATTGCAAGCAAGAGTTAAAACATTGGGAGTGTCAGAACATAATTTTCAAGTAGAACACTTAACATTCAAAATTTTTGATGTTGGTGGACATCGATCTCAACGACAATTTTGGGCTCCATATTTTGAAGATGTAGATGCAATAATTTTTATGGCAGCAATATCAGCATATGATCAAAAATTAAAAGAAGATGATAGTGTTAATCGTATACGTGATTCCATCACACTGTTTAAAAAAACATGTAATAATGACTTGTTTACAAAGACTGGAATCATTTTATTCCTTAACAAAATTGATATTTTGAAGCAAAAACTTGCAATATCACAAGTCAAAAAACATTTTCCTGGTTACAAAGGTAAGTGATATATCTTTGTGCTGTACTATTTGGCAAATTAATCAATGGAGACAATTATAAATATTTATATATTATTTAGGTGATAACAAGTATGATAGTGTTTCTGCATATTTTAAAAAACTATTTTTGGAATGTAAGAAAAATGAGAAACAAAATATCTATATTCATTTCACACATGCTACAGTAAGTTATATTTATATTGTTTATAGTCCATGTAATAATTAATAATTGTTTATATTATTACAAATATATTAGGACACAGAACAAATGAGAATAATTGTAGGTTCGATAGATGATCTTATCATGAGAATCAATCTTGAAAAATCAGGTCTTATCAAATAAATATATGTGCCAACAACTATCACTTCTTTTTTTACAAAAGTATTTAATCACCACCTTTACACTAATTTGTAAAAACCTGGATAATATTAATAAAAAGAATTATATCATAATTGTAATTTATATTTTGAAGAGCATATATCCAAATTTCAGTATTTATGTATTTAATAATTTAATTATATTTTTACACTTTTTTTTTTAATATAATAAAAACTTAATTATGCAAAGAAACTCTCCTTTGCCTTTTCTAAATAAATGATTAAAAACTCACATTGTGCTCTCATATATAAATTTTTTTTAAAAAAATTTCAACTGTTAATTAACAGTTTGAGGAAGATCTGTAAATTTTAATAATAAACAGCAGCATTTGGATGAATCCTTGCAGTAATTGTTGAAGGATCAAAATTTATTTATCCATTTTATCAAACACTCTACTAATAGATTTTAATTCATCTTGAATAAGAATAATCTTAAATGAATTATGCTAAAATTCAACAATATTAAGAATTTCAATGTAAAACTTGGGAGTGTTGTTTTAGAATTAAGGTCTTGTACATTCACACATTTTCATTGCAAGACAAATATGTGATGTTGTTGTGTGTGATTTCTCTCTTAAAACTTCTGGTGAAACATATGTCATTTTTGTTTGATGCTGATGTTACCATTATGAATGTCACGGTGAATGATTTTTTGTTCATGAATATCTTTTAAACCTTAATAATTTGACAAAGAATAAAAATTTTGACTTTTCACTTTAAATTTAGTTAAATAATTTTGAAAGATTTCCATTTTCTATTACAAATATATATTCTTTTGTAGTTTGATCTTGTGGTAATCCATAAATTGGAATTTTATTATGAAACTCGTCTAATTTTGAGTAAAAAAATTTAAATAATTTAATTACATTATGGTATTTAAAGACCTGAAAATAAATAGAAAAAAAAATAATTTACCTCATTAAGAAATCCATCATTGAAATCTTTTGTGAATTTTGTAATGCCTCAAAGTAAACATCTGAAAATAAATGATAATTCACCTTGTTAAGAAGTTAATCAGGAATATTTGGTGAATTATGTAATTTTTTTTAGTTCTTTCACCACCATTATTTATAGATTTATCCAAGTAGTTTTGTATATAATTGCAAAACTGCCTACCTTTTTAATACTTGTTAAGTCATTATAAGGAACCAATTGAAGATAATGAGAATTACTACACTCGGTTGCTTTATGTTGTGTGTTTTTAATCAGCCCATCTGGTGTTTCATTGCCATCAGTTAATAGCTTTGGGTCAAATGATTGACATCATGCCAAATGAGTATTATATCTATTGCAATTGGACATTTCTCTTTTTTATATGAATATTCACCATTTTGAAGGCCCCCATCTCCATATAATGCATTATAATGTTATATTCTTTTGTATCTGGATCTTGAATTAATCTATAAATATCAATTATAAGTAATTTACCACATAATTTTTGAACTAAAAAAATATATATTGAATTTCAGTATAATATTTAAAAAATCAGAAATAAATTAAAAAAAAAAAATAATTTACCTATATACCTCTCACTCATTAAGAAACTTATTAGAAACGTTTGGTGAATTATGTAATTTTTTTTAATATACCACAATTATATTTATACAACTTTTATTATTATCATATGCACATTTATCCAAGTAGCTTTGTATATAGTTGCAAGACCACCTTCACCTATCTTTTTGATATTTGTTAAATCATTATAAGGAACCCATTGTAGATAATAATAATTACCATATCCAGTTCTTTAAGTTGTGTACTTTTTTATCAACTCATCTATCATTTATTACCATTAGCCATCCTTCGGTTAATAATTTAGGAATACAAATATCAGATATTATATCTATTGCATTACCATAGATTTTTTTTTCTTTTATGAACACTCAATATCAGCATCTTTAACATTGTTTTGATTTGAATTATTATCCATCTTTAAAATTTTTTATATAATAATAATAAATAAAAACGATTGGTGTCACGCAATTTTATTTGGTTTTAATTAGATATTATTTTTTTAGTAAAGTGTTATGTTTTTCATGTTGAAAATTCAAATTGATCGTGCCTCTCAACCGTTCTTATGGATTTCAATTTCGATTTCTTTTTTTCTAATCTCTCTTGCTATAACTATGCGATTTCAATTGCAAATTACGAATTGCTAAAAGTTTGTTTCTGAGCTGAATTCTTCGGGAAATGTGAGAATGAAATAAAAAATAAAAAGTGAAACATTGAACAAATTTCATTGTGCTAACATCAAAAATTTATTTCTTTACCTGATGTTCGCTTTGTCCGGTTTTGTTGCAAATAGTAATAGGACAAGTGAAATCAAAAATAATGCAAATCACGTGAAATTCCTTCATGTTCAAAACACTTCTTAATATTAATCGATTTATTTTAGATCTCAAGAAAAATTTAAAGTTATCCTAATTTGATTTTCTAGGTAATTTTTAGGTTTTATTACTTAAAGTTATTCTAAAAAACGGCTCGGGTTGAAGATAATCTTTTTTTTGCTAATAAAAGTAAAAAAATTATAAATAGGTAATCCTTATTACTTATTTGAAAAATATAAAATCCAAACCTTTTTATATTAATATATAAAAACCCCAATTCTATACCTGTTATTATTCACCTTAAAAAAAAAATTTCAAACTTCAAACAATCTTGATCAAAACTTTTTGTGGAATGCAGTCAAAGCTCGTTAAGACCATATTCGATAAAGTCATAACTCATTATGTACTACCGTTGTAATAATGTATATTAATATTTATATAAAACCTCATTTGTCTAAAATAAATTTTTAAAATTATTTCCTGAAATAGGAAATATAAAAAATCACTTACTATGAATATGCCTCAAATAACATTAACATATTGACTTCAGCTACCTATTTTAAAATATTTAGGAAGATTTGATTTAATCTTTTTGTTGAATAAATCAGAATTGCATTATGTAAATCACTTTTGAATAGGGATAGGAATAAAGATGGCTCCTCAATTAATTGTGACTAGTTACAACTAATCATGGCATATGAAAATTGAATTGCAGCTAATTGTGGTTTCCATCTTTAATTTTCACAAATTTCAAACATACACATTAAAATCCTATTGTTTTATGTGGTGTTATTTCATTATAACTAAGGTTGCTTGCTTACTGAAACCTCTTAATGACCATCAAAACTCTGCCAATTGCCAATGCTGCCACAAAAACTTTAATACTAAAGATGGGAACTGCAATTAGCCACAATTCAAATTTTCATATGCTGCAACCGCAACCACAATTCAATTTTTATATGCTGCAATTAATTGCAATTAATTGAGGAGCCATCTTTAAATATGATTGTATACTCACAACTTTTAGGAGAAAAAAAAATAACCAGAAGTTGTAAAAGATCACAAGCAAGTATTGTTGGAAATTTATAAAAGTAGAGGTAGATGGATATAATGTACAATGATATTCTTGTTAATGGTGTGATTTATTTCAGATGCGATCATTTTCAGTTGGCTGAAGAAGATTTTGGTGTTCTTGTGATAAGTTTGGATGTTGTTACTTTACAGCCTTGAAATATGTTGGTAACTCTTATGTTTTGTTTTATAGGGTGAGAAAGCTAAAATAATCAATAAAAGAATTATGTGCTGATTCATGCAGAAACTGATCAGTTATTGAAAGTATAAGGTATTCTTGATATTATTTTACAAGAAATCAGAACAGGCATTCTTTTTCAGATTTTAGACATTCAGAAAGTACTCTTATGGCAGTTTGATGGATGTGGCAATGTATAATTTCACAGTGAAACATACATTTTCCACATCATATAATGTGTGAGTAATCACTAGATAAAAATCAATTGTACCTAATTTTTATGTATAAAAACATATCATGTGAATGTGAAATAGAAAATACAACAACATCTATTATTAGCATGAAAGGCCAACCAACCAGTCATCTAGAATGCTATATTTGCAAATACTATGATTTACATATTGAATTTGAGAGTGATATAATTAGGTAACTTACAGAATGTTTATTTTTTTTGATTAATTTCATGTTACTTAAAAATTATTTTATAGAGCTGAGCAAACAGAGTGTTGTTAGTAAGAATTGAAAAATCCACCAAGGCACTGGTTCAAGGGGCATAGACCAGGTGTCATGATATAGGCATTTTTCAAATGAAATCACATATGCTGAAGGTGGAAGTGGGAATTTAATGAAGACAAAATATGAAAAAAATTAGTATGTTTCCATGTTGATGGTATTATGAAATATTTTTTTTTAAAAAAAACAGAATTGCATTAATTGACGATCGTGAATAAACCAGTGAAAATTAGTAGGATCGGCGAGGCAAAAATGGTAAAAAATGGTCAATTGACAATGTTTAACAAATAATAAAGTATGATATTTTTGTATTACAAATCTTGCTCTTTTTATGTATGTGTAAGGTAAATCTCAGAATAATATGTCAAAATATTAAAGGGATTGGAGAGCTCTTCAAAAACTTTTGTATACTTGTCACTGAGATTTCAAGAAGTCAATAAATATAAAAATTCGGAATTTTTTAACTTTCAGCCAACACTATAAAGTATTCTGACCAAAATTATACGTTTTTTTATCAGTTTATCAACAAAAAAAAAATTTATTTTAATGAAACCTATCAAATGAACTTATATGTTGTTATAGTAAAATTAAAAATAACTGAAAAAGAGTTTTAAAGAAGTATTTAACAATTTCTAAGGTTGTTTTCTGTATTTTTTGTATGGGCATGAGAATTAACTTGTGAGGACGGTGAGATTTGAAGAATTTTTTATTTTATTATTATTAATAATAATTGGCGACAAAATTTCATAACAAAATGATCAACATCTCACTGATTCATTCACGGATTGTCAATTTAGTAACTTAATAAGTAATCTTCTTGTGATTCATAGATTTACACGAGAAAATGGACAAGGTTTTATTAAAAAACCTAAGATTCCATTTTTCAATGAGTCAATTGAAGAAATAGAAGAATTCATCCATGCCTTATTAACCTTGCAAGTGAGGGTTTGCTTTACTATGTGTTTTACAAATAATAACCTAACCAAGGCTAGTTCTAGATATAACTAAGTTAGTTTTTGACTTTTTATTTGAATTTCGCATAATTCATATGGATAACAATATCTCTTTTATATTTTATGAATTGAAGATTTTATCCAAAGCATTTGAAATTACAAAAACAAAATGTTTAAAATAGCTCTAATATTTTAATTGGAATCAAACATGGGCAGGACTTGTGGGGTAATCAAGATGATGACAAATGAATGATTGGCATTTTGCTTTGCGTAATCATTATTAATAATAATATTATTATTATAATATATAATAAATAATTACAAGATGTCAAGGCAGCATGGCTGAACAATTCAATATGTTGATTATCGTAAATTAGCAGACATTGAAGCACGTACACTACCTTGAACACATTGCAGTCTTTCTACTCTTCCTTGTGTACACAAGGCTAATCTGACTAGTGTACCCTATGATACAATGATGCTGTTAAATTTTCAGGGGGGATGTGGTCCTGGAGTTTACCAAGACTGCATCAATTGTCAATAACACTTTCAATAATCTTCCCTCACAGCACCCAGACCAGAGAAGGCAACTGCATGCTAGCTGAAAAGTTGCCTGCGACTATCCTACCTAAAGCTCCAAAACGGGCCGGGATAACTCGAAACCCAAAACTTTTTGGACTGTACTAATTATACTTGAGGTCAAACTTATTAAATTGCAACTAAAAATCCTAAAAATTTGCATTGCACCACCTAACATAATTTTATATAACTGACACAAGATGCAATTCGTGATGCAAGTCTCAATTCATGGTGCGAACATGATTCATGACAATTTATTAGACAACAAAACCTTTTTAGCTATGAAGCATTGATGTTACATTAAAAATTAAAAAATTAAAAAGTTTTCATGCAATAAATAAAGAGTTTTTTTATATGTGTATTAATTCATACACACATCATGATTGTGTTTTGTGTGTGATGGTGGCTGAAATTATTTTAACAAATCTGAAATAGTTTATCTATAGAAATCAGGAATTTAGGCTCCTAAACTAGTGACGAAACTTAAAAACTACCTAAACTACGGGCAAACTCCTAAACTGTGGTTAAATTGTCAAACCTATGACCAAAGTTTTATGATAAATAAAACGGATTTATCCAATCGTATGCCGGACATGTGATCTATATGGTCACTTTCGTTTTGTATATAGTTTTTATTGATATTTTATATTCGCATTTTATTATTTATATATATATATTTATTTATTCATTTTTTGACCCAATTCGTTTTGTAATAATAAAAGAATCAATTCTTTTTTTGTTAAAACACTTTTGTGGTGGAAATTAAACAGTAGAATTTAATTGACCGCTTGGTTTTCACCTGCAGTTTAGGTTTCGCTAGTTTCGCCGCAAAATTAAACCTAAACTATGATTAGTTTCGACCATCATACACTAGCATTGTGTCTTTAATTATGTATTATGTCACGAATTGTCTTTAATTATGTATTGGGTCACGAATTGTCTTGAATTACGTCTTGAGTCACGAATTGCCCTTGAGTCACGAATTGCCCTTGAGTCACGAATTGCGTCCTACATCTTTTGCATCATGAATTGTGATTTGAGTCACGCATGACACGAATTGCAGCTTTTAAACCACCATAACTGTTTCGCCTTTTATATTTAATTACTTATTATTATCTGAGTTTATGTAAATCACAAAATTTTCTTATTACCTCGAAATCAACTCGAACTCGACCCGAAAATTTCGGGTCGGTCTCGGGTTTGCCTTTAAAACATTCGGGCCAAACCTGAACCCGGCCCGTTAGGAGCTTTAATCCTACCTCTATGTTAAGGATGGATCTGTGACCAAGTTGCAACTCTGAAGAGTTGTGATATTAGGTGTTCATAAGCATCCAGATCAATCAAAGCAACAAGAATCTGCAGCTCGTTTCAAGCACAGGAGGTTGCCATTCAGAATAGGATTGGTGGCCCTGAAATTGCATTTAGGCTCTGATGTTAAGAGAAAGGCTGTAAAATAAAATGGTTCGGATTTTTTTTTGCTAGATTATAAATTAATCATTCCCAAATTTTCTTTTTCTTTAAATTTTTATTTGACCAATTGAATTTGTTATTTTTAAATGGGGGCTTTGCTAAAGATGGAGACCGCAATTAGTCGCAATTCAATTTTCATATGCTGCAACTAGTGTTGGTTTCCAAAATTAGAGAGTTTTGCAACTGTGCAAAAGTCAAAAGGTTTCGCCATAAGTCGAAACTAGTTTTGATTTTTGACTATTGACTTTTGATTTAGTTTTGACATATAACTTTTAATTTTAGTTTTGACTTTCGCCTCTTCAAAATAGTTTTAGCAACCAACACTAGCTGCAACCACACAATTGCAATTCAATTTTTATATGCCGCAATTAGTTGCAACTAATTGAGGAGCCATCCTTTAGGCTTTGCCCATACGACCCACCCTAGGTTAAAGGAGTGTAGCTCAATGAGAAAGCTGTAAAATAAAATAGTTCAGATTTTGATTGGTACGTTATAAATTAATTATTTTCATAAATTCTCTGTTTTATTTGGCCAACCAATTTGCTATTTAAATTAGGGGTAGGGTTGTTAGTGAGTTGGCATGCTACCAACAAAACAGCGATCCAGGACTCAAGACTCTGGATTTAGGGAAAATGCAAAACAGCAACCCAGGCTGCAACCTTCCAAGTTGCAGAATTTTCAAATCTGTTGCAGACACCAACTTTATTATAGGGGGATATAATCACACAAATGCTAATCCTCACCAGCGATCAATGCTCATATGGAAACAGCCAAGTTTGGTCTGAGAAGAAGATAAGGAAAAATTTTGTCCAAAGCCTTCCAACATGTGGGGTGCTCCAACTGTGGAAACAATTCCACGATTATGAGGCGTGTGAAAGCACCTGACCACATGTTTGTGACAAGAAAATTTTAATTAAATCTGACAACTGCAATCAACATCAAATCCATTATACGTTGGGAAACTTAATTGATAATCAGGAAAAATAATTTATTATTGTGAATCACAGAAATCTGGGTAGACACACATTATTGAAAGTTTCATTTATGCATGGCCTTGGTATTATCATTACTTGAGCGATGAAATTGTTTGTTATGTCAATGATGATATCAAATGTATTGAATGACCATTGTGATGAATGTGGTGAGAAATGAATTCACACATGAGGAAAGTATTAAATAGCAATATCATGTTTGTTTGTTTTTTTTTATTTTTAACCGAGATATATAATTAATTTGTATCAAAAAAATACAAGATAAAAAAATTGCCAGAGCAATTGCATGGAATCCAAGGCTGGACCGATCACACATTACATGTTTCAAGGTCAATCAAGCAATATTTGAATACATTGGTGCACTTTTGTAATCTTATTGAAGGGGATAGGTTTCTATGCAATTTAAAATTCTTTTGTCTTTCTTGTAACATTTTACAAATCATATTTATCTTAATATAATAATCATTATATCAAATTAATTTGTTTTGTATCTTAGGTTTCAAAAATTGGATATTTTTGAATATTTATAATATTTATAAAGAAAAAATTTTTTGCATGTGCATTCACTTTTTTTTTTTTTTTGTTTGTTAAAAAAGATTTCAGTGAAGTTTAATGGTTTTTTTTCCAAATGTTCAACTGATATTTAATTTTTCATATTTATATATTCTTATTCATGATCGGCTGGCTACACACATTGCTTTATAAGAATCAAAAACAATATTTTCATCTTTATCTGATATCATATTATTGTTGGAATATATGTGACGATTATAATGCATTCGCTTATTTAATATACATACAGGTTCTCTGAGATTTTATACAGAAACAATATTGTTTAATGACGATGTTACCACAAAATGATGTTTTTTTATTTTCCTTATCATCATCATTATCAAGTTGATGTTTATGTTAATATAATGATATTAATGATGATGGTGTAGATAATGATACCACATCATCATTCTAAAAAATATGTGTGAAATATTTAGAGATATAATTAATATAAAAATTCAATCCATTATTATTATTGTCAAACAATGACATACCAAAAGAATCAAGTTGTTGTCATATAATTTTTTTCTCACAAGGAAGTCCAGATTTTTTTTTTTTCTTCCAAGCTAATTGTTCTTGGATGTCATACTCATTGTAAAAAATTCTAGCATTTTCTGATTCTCAAAATGAATATACCATAACTATAATTCACCACAATGTAGCAAAGATTACTAAAAATAAATAAATCGCATGAAGTCTTTAAATAAATAATAACTTGCTTGCAAATTTTTTTACTATTTAAAAACCTAATTATTCCAAAAATGTTTGTCAAGAGATTATTGTAATTGATCTCAAGTAATCCTTCACCTTTGGTATAATCACTATATTAGATGAACAACAAATTATTGTCTCTAGATAATTGTTATGATTGTAATTATATAAAAAAATTACTTTTAAAATACTTTTAATTAAAAGCCAAGAAAAAATTTACTTCTAATAAAGAAGCATTCAAATGAGAAAAAAACCACTTTTAATTAAAAAGTTAAAAACTAAATGCCAAAATAAAATCGCATTTAAAAATTTGCTTATTTGCTTTTTTAGTAAATTTTTGTTTTTCAAAATGTATTGATTATGCAAAAACGCATATAATTAGTACACAAAAAATATGTCAACTTGTAACCTAAGTTTTTTACAAATACAAAGTTGATTTCCTATATCTTTGCTAATTATTGAAAATAAAGAAAATTCAATTATTCGAAGAAAAAATTTTCAATAATAAAGATAGATATTGGAAATGAAATTTGCATGGAATTTACTAATTTTAAAATGAAAAAAATTTGTTTTACTGTTTTAGTATAATAACATAAAATAACGATTTTTTTTAGTCGTTTTTTTAGAAACAAAATAATTCTCTCTAAAAATAACATAACTGTTGTTCGTCTGTTTTGGTATGATCATATAAATATTAAGTCTCAAAATAATAATTTCAATGGCAATAGGAATAGCAGGCGACTATGCTGTCTTACCACCACACACTATTTATTGTAACACATACAAAAGAAAACTTCATTGGGTGCTGTTACTATTATTATCTTCATTGAGGCAACCTCCACTATATTCTTCACACCTTTATTAATAATTTTATATTAATAATTGTTAAAAAATAATTGATAATCTAGGAAGAAAAAATCGGTTTATTGTCATTAAGCAGAAAAGAATAAAAACAATGTTTTTTAATTAGCATCAACAAAACATGATTAAAATTTTTAAATTTGCAAACGAACGTTTTTTTTCAAAGATTTTGATAACACAAAAAAAAATTTTTGTTCACCACAATGTTTCGTATTTCAATTTTGCCCTTATCCCTTCCCCAAAATTCAGTTTACCAAAAGTTCAGATACAAAAATTTGCAATATGCAATTTGCATATTTGTTGCATAGTTATAAAAACGAACTATAGAAGTTTTCCTTTTTTGAAAAACTGTAGGTTAGTGCGTTTGACAAAAATACAGTGTGTTGCGAAAAACATGGCACCTGCATTCTAACTAAAGAAGCAATAAAAATTATATCAAAGGATCAGACAATCTTGAATTATCACATATAAGAAATTTTAGAGCAATTATTATATTAAATTTCTTTTTCCAAAAATAATTGAATTTATTTTATTTTTAATTGATAAAATTTTAGAAAATCAGGAAGCATGTGATTTTATATAAATAATCTCTAGAACTTGAGCTGCAAATTGGCCTGAATTTTTTTTTTTTGTTATTATTATGTACGTTTCTGTTTAATTGATATCTTTGAGATGTCTAATACTTTTTGGTGGAAGTCAAAAAATTTAGTGAAGTCTAAAAAAAGATGCGAATCGACTTTACAAAAATGGTAATATTAATTCATATCAAATTTTTTTTATTTAACAAACTATTTGATAGGCTTTTAAATGAATGTAATTTTATCAAATTATCTTTTGTAGTTGTTGAGATATGCTATTCTTCATCAATGCCATTTTTATTGCAACACACTGTATATAGAGTAGATGAAGATATATTGTTATCTTACTTGATATTGACTTTTACGACCATCTCTCGACTCATCTACATAGTTATATAGTTGTTTCAAAAAAAAACTCCATTTTTAAATTAAAAAGTTTTTAATGTTCCAAATTGCATGTGAGTAAAACTAATATCACTTACCTTGAG
>CAUDNR010000002.1:107222-144473 GCA_958430865.1 Entrophospora sp. SA101 | reverse complement strand
GATGTCCATGAATTATTTATTTCAAATAGATTTTCTAATAAATTTTTTGCTACATCCTTTGGTAACTCTGTAGGATGACTAAACACTTCTTGAAGAATTTCAAGTTCCTTATCTGTTTTTTTATGTCTTTTATGTGAAGTGGTTTCGACTTGTAATATTTCATCAACTGGTGCAATTGTTATATCTTCAACTAGAACAGGTATATTGTCTCTAATTTCTGCTTCATCATTTTGTCTTTTTTTGTTAATTTCTTTAACAAGTTCATTATGTTCTTTAACTTTTACAAAAGCAACATCTTTACTTCGTCTACCAACAGTGGAACGTGGTAATGTTTTATAAACTTCTTGATATAATAATTCATTAAGGTGTTTTAAGCCCTTTTCATAACACGTGAACATATTATTAAAACCATTGTCATTCATTTCCTTTGTATTTTTAAAAAATTCATGTTCTGTAGGATCTGGAAGATTAAATGCCTTGGTTAATTCATCAACAACAGACCATAGAATATCTCTTTGTTGTACTTTTGCTCGCTCTCCTTTGTGAATGGCATTTTTTTGAATAAATTCTGAGACAAGTGGTTCCAGACGGTCATATTCAGTTTGGACTGATTGAATTTGCATCATGAGATTATCAGGATTTGTAGATCGACCAGTAATATTCTGCTTTATGAATTTAACACCATAATACTCAAGTGCTTCATCGAAAGCAAAATAATGACCTTCTCTTGTCAAGTTTACTGAACATACATGCTTCAGTAATTCTTTCTGTCCAATATTTCTTTGAACTGACTCTAAGAAATACACAACTGATTGAGCATAATTGGATTTTCCAGTTACTGGGAATAGTGGAGCAAATGCAGCTAAATTATTTATTTGCATATCAAAATTTCCCATACGTATTCCTAATTGATGGGCTTTCCAAAATCCAGCTAAGCGGAAATATAATAACCATACTTTTAAGACATTATTGTTTCCATTGGCAATGTCACTGACTGTTATATTTTTACTAATCACATATTTATAAATAGATATTCCAGTAGCAGCCCAGATAAGTTCCAAAACAGAACTTGTGGCTCTATAATCAACATTATTTACAAGTGCATCCAAAAAACGAACACCAAGAGCAGCAGCTATGTTGTAAATCCCATATCCACTGAAAGTAGTTATTAAAGCATTACACATAGCTTTGGATGTGTGCCATTGGCCTAAAATGAATCTACCAGTTAAATTTTCATTTGAGTATTTTCTTGTTCTCCTGAAGATTGCTTCATCACAAGCTAAGTCTATAACATTTTGTTTAAGGTCCTGAGTATATTTATCTATTGATTCAAAAACTGCTTCATCATTTTTAGGTGCTGGACCTGGCTTAAGAATCACAATGTTTGGTGGTGGAATTTTGCAACCTAATTCAACTTTTGAAGCAACTTCTTTATGGATATCCTGAAAATCAAAATCATGTTCATGAGTTTGAAGAAAGTTTCGAAAGATCATATCAATTGTATTCTCCCATTCATCAGTAAAAGTCGACATTCCAAATAATTTCAATTCAGAAGTTAATTGTTGGTAATTTTGCAAAAATGTAGCTACAGGAAAGGGAAGTTGGAATTGGAAGATCATTCTGATTGCATCATAAATATTACTATAATGAAAGGTAGTATCTTTAAAATCGATATTGTCAATAACAGCTACATTCCAAGTATAAGGGTTCTCAATAAGTTTTGACTCAGGTTTAACATTTTTCATTCGAATTTTTTGTAGTTCTACTTCATGACCCCATGAATGGGAAACTGCATGAACTCTACAAAGTATAGATTGCAGTGTTGAAATCATTTTTGGTCTGCGACAGAGAGAGGCCATTACATGTGTAAGCCAAATTTTCCATTTTGGAAAAGCCATTGTGAAGACAATTGAGACAAGAAAGGCAGTGATCTTTGTAACTGAGGAGGTATCAAAGTCTTTTGGTAATTTCCCATTCTGCTTTCTCTTTCTTTCAGTGATTTTGTGCCTTTTTTGTTTTATAGAACTAACTAGACCATCAAAGAATCCAGTTAAAGTTTTTGGAAAAGCATCACAATACTCATCCAGGTTGGTAGGATTCTCTAAAATATATAAATTCTGTTTAAGTGCTTTACGTGAATTCCAAATGGAAATACCTAATTCTTCTCCATACTTTTTGTAGTCCTCAACTTTTAAATCACTTTGTTCTGTTGGCAGGTTAGGGTCAAGGTTATTTAACTTCATAGCAGTTTTTATAAGTAAAGGATTAGGTATCATTGTAGATATATTATTTTCAGGAATTTTTGTTGTTTCTAATAAGGGTATTAAATGCCATATTAACCTCCTTTTTTCATCTTCATTTCCTGAATTAGCAACTTTTGAGATCCAATTTGCAAATAAATCCAATGTCAAAGCTGCATCATCTTTATGCATTCCATTCTCAGTACATAATCTGGATTTGTTTCCTGATCCATCACGTATGTGTAAATGTCCACCACAAGCCACAAAACATTCTGTGCAAATATTACGTACTTGTTGTTCATTTGAGGTATTGGAAGCAATATTGTGGATTTCAGTGAATGCTGGACAGGATTTTAGGCCAAGACATGGAACTTGTACATTTCTTCCAACAATACTCCAGGAATGTTGAATACAATTATTACCTCTACTGAAAAAACATTTAATTTTATTACAAATAATGCATTTTTTTTTATGAATTTTACTTTCACTGATGCTTCTTTTTTTTGTAGAATTATGAAGTTTGCTAATATCAAAATTAAAATGACTGGTACAAACTCCATATTTGTATAAATTATAATCAGAATTATTTCCTACAGATACATCCACTTCCCATGTTCCAGAGAGCCATGCCAATGGTACTAAATTTTTTATTGAACAACATCGAGAAATGGTCCCTGTAGAATTATAATTATCAATTATAACACACGATGATAACTTTGTGGGCTTAGTATCTGGTATAACAAAATCCCCTTCATTATTACTATCATTGAATATATGAAATTCTTCATCATTTTCCTCATCATTTTCCTCATCACTTTCCTCATCACTTTCCTCATCACTACTTTCTTCATCTTGTACATCTTGAGACCTCTGAGAATCAAATAGATTTTTTGCAGTCTCTAGAGCTGGTTCATCTAACACAAACATTCTAAAATCATCATCTTCATCATACTCACTTTCTGATCCCTTTTCTTTTTCAACTAAATTATAGCTTACTTCTTCCATCAATTCAACATCTTTTTCAATCAAATTTAAATTTCTTTGATTTGAATCCATTTTATTCTTATTCAAGTTTATTGTGACTTTTACAACAAATTTATGTTTGTATGGAAGTAGAGATGATTAAAATGTAGGATATGGATTATGGATTATGGATTATTGATAATTAAATATATATTTAACAATGATTTTTACGATCACAAAGATAAATTATAATAAATTTTATTTATTAATAATTATTAAAATGAAATTACAATGATTTAACAAATTTTTATTTTGTAGGAATATTGTATAAAACATCTATTTATATTAATTCTAAAATATGTTTTCTTTATATCTGTCAAAGAAAGAACTTGTTAACAATCTAATCATTATTAAAAAAGAATCTAATATCTTTTATTAAAACAATGAAAATAATATATCATTATTACCTATTATTTACTATATTAGAATGTCAACTAATATTTCTTTCTCAAAAAAACAAAGAAACTGTTAGAAGTTAATTAAAAAAAAAGATAAATAAAAATATTAGAATTTATTTATTTGTTCATATCTTATTCATTATTTTAACTAATATTATAATTAATTGAATCAAAAAAAAAAAAAAAAAAGTATGTATGTACCTTTTATGAATCTTGTTATTAGCCAAAGAACACCCCATTCATTCTTATAAACAAAAATTTCCATTAAATTTATTAGTAAGGAATTATTTATTAAATAATTATAATATTGACAGTTGACTACTCAACCCAAATTCAATAAAGCAATGTTATTTCTAAAGGTGGTTTTTCGTTTTCATTGAAATTACTAATTTTTTTTAAAATTTTACTAAAAATGGTAATGTCGTTAAAAACTGAATGAATAACTTTCAACTGGTAATTCTTTTTCGTTTCTTTATGAAATCATACCTAAAATTTTACAAGGAAATAAAATAAGTCTCAAAGAATGCGTGTACAAAATATCACGTTCCTTGTTAAAAACTATATATGGGTGTACTAGTAACAAACAAAAAAGTAACTTCGATTTTAATAGTAAAAATTGACATGTTTCACAAAAATTTTACATAGCTATGACAGTAGACATGTCGATCGCGTGAAATCCTGTCTGACTGATACATAAACAAGAATGATGACAAGATGCGATAATCACAATCTTTTTTTTTTAATAACTGGAATAGAGCAGTTGCAGATCACAAAAACAACTATTTCATTGGCCAAATTTTTGTCAATCATATTTCATTTTGATTGGTTTGGCGATTATTATATAATAAAAAATTTCAACTTTTGATAGTCAAACGCAACTTTAAGGCCAGCTTGGGATTATAGGTAGGAAAACACAATATTTGTAATAAATTAACTATTTCACTTAGGGAAAGCAATAAAAACTATTTATTTATTATCTTTTTTTATTTGTTGTTTCATTAATATCAAATAATAATAATAATAATAGTTGCATAGCATTCTTTCTGATTGTATAGATCTATTTTTTAATTAATGCAATGTTGTATATATACACATACTCTTTAATAATTTATTGTTAATAATAGTAGTATTATTACAGCAATATCTACTAGAATATTTTGATGCTGAATTTCTATCACTTGTAAAAAAAATTTTTAAATGTTTGTTAAAATATTATTATAATTAAATTTATATAAATTTTTTTTAATTATATCAAAATATTCTATTTTCTAATATCAATAAAATGAACAATAATTATATTATCCAAAAACCTTATGCCTGCTTATTATAAATCAAATCAATAAACTACAAATATAATAATAATAGAGTTAAGAACACAAGCAAATATATGATAATTATGTTGATAATAAATAATAAATTCAATGCTTCAATAGCAGTAAATCAATTTAATTGTAAATGCTCCCCATTCACTTCATAATAAATATTTAAATTCAAATAAATTGTGTGCACATGTGTAGATTTTACTCCAAACTCCAGTTCATATCTAACTTTTGTTCTAGAAATGATCTGAATGATCTTAGTTAGCAAAGACAAAAATAATGAATACTTTCATCCAGAAAAATATATATTTGCTACACCAGATTTTCTTTTCGCATATACTCCTTTTCTTCTATTTTAAAACAATTGAAATAGCAAGTTTCACAACATAAAAAGATCAATGATCGATTTTGTCACATTTGATATGCAACAATGTCCACTATGCTCATGATATTTGGAAGAGAGATCGTCACAAAATTTAACCAATGAAATCAAATGTGCATTATGCTCATATTAGACCATTTGTAATATATATGAATTGATTCACAAAAGGGATTCCAATTTTTCTAGAATTGATTTCCATATTTAGCATATTCCCTGACTGAAATGAGTAATTGCACTTTATAAATCAATTAACCTTTTCCATAAATAAGATGATGAATTCCATCTAGTACTAATATCATTGGATAACTTAACTCCTTTTGTGATTTCTTTTCATTTAAGAGTAGTGAAGAAGTTAATTAATCTTTTGCATCTTAAAACAAATTCCTGAATATTATATTAATTGTTAATGCCTTATTTACAACTAATTATTATGTGCAAGCAAAATACAAAATCTATCATTGGTAATGGACTCTTCAGATGAAAAATTGGAAATTTACCATCAATATTAATTAAAATAATACCATCATTTACTGATATTAGAAAGTGTTGCTATTACAGATACTCAAAATTATTACAGATACTCAAAAGTGTTACAGATATTTGAATATATAAAAATTATTTGACACTGATTTTGAATGTGCTAATTAATATGAACATTCAAATATCATTTCAATTTCTGATATTCAAATAGGAACTCTATTCTCCATTTGAAGTTTACAATGGTGTAATCTGATACTTCATGACAAATTGCACAATGTTTTTCCATGACAGGATTGTGTTAAGTGAGATGTCCTTTTTCCATGTATATAGATAAAGCTGTGCATGTAGATCATTCCATAATTTTGAAATTTTTCATGTTTGAAGAAATGCCTTAATGCACCATCCCAGGGTCAAAGTTAGGTGATTTTAGTAAGGATTATGATGATAGTGATGACAAAGATGTATTGATCAACAAAAATACAAAAGATGATAACTTTAATATTTTAGAATGGTAGAAAGACCATCAACATGTTTATCCAAGACTTTCAAGGCTTGCTGCCTGTTATCTTTCAACTCCATGTTCCAGTATACCTAGCAAAAGTGAGTTTAATGCGGTCGGGCTTACAATTAATGGGCTTTTCTAGAACAAGATCAGCTGGTAAGTCTATTTAATATGTTTTATTTGATCTCTCATGTATTTTTAACTTTAAGGAGTCGGAGGATGTAACTCCGCCAATGATGAAGAACATAAATCTGGAAATATCTCTGGGATTTACTCCAACAAGGATGATAAGACCAAGAAGGAGAACTCGCCTAATACTCCCAAAGCCAGATAACAATATACTTCCACCAAATATAAGAACAGTAAACATCGTGGTAAAAATTCTAGACCGAAGCAAATACCCAACTCTGTCAATTTAGACAACCAAAATGCTTAACAGTTTGAATAATTTAAACCTTTGAAATTTATTGATAAAAATGTAGATGTCAATACAAGAAAATATAAAGGTCATTGGTTCGGGGAAATTGCTTTTTTTAATATTCACGCAGACTATGTAAACTTTTTAAATATTGTTTTTAATAACATTAGAACAATGTTAGAACGTAATAATAAATATAAAATGAGACGTTGTCTTTGCTTATGTGAATAAAATTGTGTAAATTTTTCTGAAATAAAACATCTTTATTAATATATTTCGTTATTATAGAGAGTTCACAACGTCACATGTTTACTGCAGCAAATGTTTATATATCTCTTTTTTTTTACTGAATAACAGGGACTGATTAGATAAAAAAAAATTTTACAAGAATAAAGTTTGTTAACGCGAGCATAGTGAAAATTTGAAATGTTACATTAATTTTTTATATTGTGCAATGTAACTTTAAAATACACGGCAAACATTCTGACAATAAAAAGTAAGTGATAAACTAGATTTGAATTGGATCTGAACTTGATCTCCAATTTAGAGAAGTAACAACTATATACTGGCGAAGTTTCAAGAGCAATGGGTTCTGTGTAACAAAAAACTTCCATTATGCTGTTAACGCGCTAGTTTTAATATATTTGGATGATAGAATTTTAAAATTAATATGATTGGCTAAATTGAAATCATGGCAATTTATTTTTTTCTTAAATATTAATATTAATAATAATAATAAATATTATTACATTACATTGATTTAATTAAATATAAATTAAAATTAAATTAAAGTAATTAATTAATTAATTAAAAATGAAAATTTATCTATTTTATTTTTAAAAATTGTCTTTGATAGGATTTATCATCATCAACTTTTTATTAAAGTTAAAAATTCTTCTCTTGTTTTAGCTTGCTCTCTAAATACACCTAACATAACGCTTGTCACTGTAGTACTTCCAGGTTTTTGTACTCCACGCATTGCCATACATAAATGACTAAAGAAATGCAACAAATAAAATAATGAGAAGATTGATTGATTGATAATCAATCAATTAAAAAATTTTACAAATTTATTTATTCTAAATTAATTACTTTGCTTCCAAGACAACAGCCACACCTTGTGGTTTAAGTATTTCTTGCAGAGCTTTGGCAATCTGTTTTGTTAAACGTTCTTGTACTTGGAGTCTCCTTGAAAACATTTCAGCAATCCTTGCTAATTTTGACAAACCAAGAACACGACGATTTGGAATATAGCCTATACTTATCTATTTATTTATTACAAAATATATATCATTATTTCAACAAAATAAAGAAAGAGATATATTAATGTCACAATGATCAGATTATCGCCTACCTTTCCAGTAAAGGGAACTAAATGATGTTCACATAATGAGAACACATCAATATTTTTTACAATTACCATTTCGTCATGATCTAGTATTTATATCATTAAAATCAATATTTATATTATTTATAATTGAAATCAATATTTATATAATATTAATTAGTACCTTCTTCAAAAATTGCATCATTTATGATTTCTAATATAAAAATATATACTATTATCATTAATATTATTATACTATTATGTTATTATAATGAAAAAGATCTTTACATACGTTCAACACTTTCTTCGTAACCTTTTGAAAAAAACATTAATGCTTCGGCATATCTGTCAGGAGTTTTTAATAAACCTTCACGTTTGGGATCTTCGCCAAGACATTCTATCATTGTTTTAACAGCTTCGGCAAGTTTTCTTTTACGTTCCTCTTTTTGATCATTTGTTTCATTTAGTCTTTGTCTAGTACCAATGCCTAAATCAATTTTATTTTTAGCAATAATGAAATTATGTTAATGTCAACATATAATCTATATGTAAGTATAAACATTATATCATTAAGTTTGTTTACTTGGCCAGCTTAACCCATCCATATTATTATTGATCATCAAATTTTTTTTGATAAGATAGATTGCATGGTAGAAATTCGATGTAGCATGGCGGAAGTTTAATTTTATTGGTGACAAAAATAAAATTTAAGTTTATATATACCAAAATTAGAAAATTTAGGGAAAAACAAGATTTACATAATACAGTAGTATATGGTTTATATGGAATTTGTAACGTTGATCACAGCGAATAAAAAATTTAGTTTAAAATATATATACACGAGTTTATTCCTATATTACCATATTACCATTACCACTACCACTGTCATCTCACCCCCGTTCTACTGCTATTTCTATTGCTACTGCTGCCTACTACTATTGCTTTTAATGTGCCATGATTACATCTGATTCCATTACATTAGAAAAAGTTATAAACGTTTTATGAATTGATTATAAGGATAAATGATAGCCTTTATTCATAATAGAGTAAGAAATTACTTATCTGTAATTAAATTTAATTTAAAGAAATACTTCTTTAGTAAACTCTGCAGGTATTAACGTATTAGAGATGGCAAATGTTTAAACAACTATCTATGCTTGGTTTTACATTTAATGGTAGAGTCTCGTCTATGATTGTATCAGAAAATTTTTTTTTAATAAAGCGAAGTTATTATTTAAATTTCTTTGCTCCTAGTAAAAATTTGTGAAAATTGTTTCATTAGAGATGACACGAGTAGAAACTATATGTTTTTTTTATATTTTTGTTCACCGGTCAATTTTTGTATCAATGTCATCATCTTGTATTATTTCTTTTTTCAAATAAATCAATTATAGACATTTTTTTATTTGAAGTTGAATTCAAAAGAGAAAGAAGAATTCACTAGCATCAATAATAATTATTTTTTTATTAAATTAAAAAATGGGATGAAAAATCTTGGCACTTACTTATATCTGCTTTTACTTCCTGAATCAGCTCGTTGCTGAGCATCTCCTTTTAATTTGTGAAATGGTAGAAAGTGACGGGTATTTTGAGAATCCTAAAGTCTTTGTCGACTCTGTGGAAAAACCTAATACCGTAGAGTAAATAAAGCTGGTATTGTCCATATTACCATTCTAAGAGTAATATTTGTTTAAACTGTCTCATAATTTTTATCTAAAGCAGTTTCCGTTGAAACTTCATCAACTGTAACATTATATTCTAATTCCTATTTAAGACGATTTATGAAAGAGTAAAGATTCATCATCCCTCCAGCATTGTTCATCACGCCTTTCCATAGTATTTGTATATCGGAATTGTCTTCTTCGCAAAAAAAATTTTTTAAAGAGCATAAAGAGCACTAGGAACCTAGGCAAAGAAAATAACCCTTTAAAGGTTTTGCACAGATAAACAACTTCCAAAAATGAATGTCAATTTTTGAGCCCTGAATTTATAACATCAATCTTCGACAGTATGATTCAAACACATTCTTTCATTGATTTTCAATTATTAATAAATACGATGGATTGCTCGAATATAACATTTTATAGCCCAAGAAATTTCTCAAAAGCCAAAATCCATTCTCTCAGCTAATTTAAAATCGTAAAGTAGATCAAATGTGACATAGTAAAAATTTCGATTATTTATTATTATTATTAATTTTTTTGACAATGTTATCAAAAAAACAAAACTTGCATAATAAGGATGTAAGCGGTGAAATAGAAAAACCTTTAGAATTACACCACGAATTAGCAGAAAGTGAAGAAGATGAAGAAGAAGATGATAACGTTGCGGAAGAAAGTATTCTTGATACTTTACCTATTTCAAATAGAATTAAATTGAATGACCACCATAAGGTAATTAAAAAGTCTCACTTATTTTGTAAATGATTTTTTTATTATTCACATTCTAATAAAAAATAATATTTGATATTTTACCTAGGCCGTTACTGCACTGGCCCTCGATCCTGCAGGTGCGCGTCTTATTACTGGAGGTTTTGATTATGAAGTTAAATTCTGGGATTTTGCTGGAATGGATTCTACATTAAAACCTTTCAGAACCATTAAACCATGTGGGGATTACCAAGTAATCAGTTGTATTAAGTATTCATTAGTTCATTTATCTTTTATAATTGAACGTGATATATCTAAAAAATAAAATATTTTTTTATAGATACATCATTTGGAGTATAGTTTGAGTGGTGATCAATTTTTAATAATTTCAGGTTCTTCTCAACCAAAACTTTATAACCGTGATGGTTTTGAGATGTAGGAATTATTTTATATATTTTTTTTAAACGTTTAATGACATTTTTTGTATTTTTTACCATACCTTTCTTTTCGTTGATTATTTTAGTGAGGAATACATTAAAGGTGATCCCTATATAAGAGATATGCGAAATACAAGGTAAAATTTAATTACTCTTTTAAATATCATCGTCATTATCGTTGTTATTATTAATAGAAAGATAATTGATAAAAATAGTGGTCATGTAACGAGTTTAACGTCTGGAGGTTGGCATCCAAACGACAGGAAAACATTCTTTACTGCATCTGCTGATGGCACAATAAGGTGATTGGCAGATAGATTAAATAATAAAGATTATTTTTTTTATTTTATTTAATGAAAAACAAATTTTTTTTTTGATAGAATATGGGATGTTGAAAATAAACGAAAACAAAAAAATGTTCTGGTTCATAAGTCTAAGCAAAGAGGTGGTCGAAGTAATATAACAGCAGCATGTTATAGTCCAGATGCTAGATTTTTGGCTGGAGGTATATATATATATTAGAAAATTGGAAGTTATTTAATTGATTATCTAATAAAATTTTTTTCTTTTAAAGCTGCTCTTGATGGTTCATTGTTTTTGTGGGGAACAAAAGGTCCATTTGTAAGACCGTCTCATGTAAGTTTATTATATTTTTAATTTTTGCCTTTATTTTGTTTCTTTCAAGTGATTCAATAGCCAAACTTAAATTATTAGACGATTGAGAAAGCTCATCAACCTAATAGTGAAACATCATCTATATTATTTTCAAGAAATAATTCGACAATAGTAACCAGAGGTGGTGATGATTGTGTAAAAGGTACAACTATATTTATATTTGATATTTATTTAGATAATTATATTAAAATCACAATTTTAAAAAACTTCTCCCTTTATAGTGTGGGATATACGTAATTTTAAAAATTCTGTAGCTGAAGCTAAAAATCTTGCAATCTTTCATCCTGAAGCTAATGTAATATTTAGTCCAGACGAGAAATTGATAATAACGGGTGAGATTTTTATATCATTTTATATATTCATAAGCACTTTTCCAAATTTTTTAAAAAAATTAAATCTTTAATTTTTTATAAAGGTGTTGCAGTAAAAAAGAATGAAGGATATGGAAAGTTAGTTATGATGGATCGTGAATCTCTTGAGATTATTCATTCATTAGGCATGTGTTAAAACCAAACTTTAATTTTACAAAATGTGGAATTAGTTAGTTATAATAAATTTCTAATTATTATACATAATCATTTAAAAAACATTATTTAAATAGATGTTACAGAGTCTAGTGTGATAAGAGCTTTATGGCATTCTAAAATAAATCAAGTAATTATTTATGTGATATTATCCCTCTATATAGGTAATAGATAGTTGGAATGATTTCAAATTTTGCTATTTTTATAGATATTTACAGGTAGTTCAGATGGGTCAGTTAATGTATTTTATGATCACGGAATTAGTACACGAGGTGCTAAGTTATGTGCTGCTAAAGGACCTAAGAAGAGAGCAATAGATGATTGTGAAATAAATAGACCAATTATTACGCCACATGCATTGTCAGCATTCAGAGATGACAGACCCAAATCAACAAAGAGGAAAAGAGAGAAACTGCGTAAAGATCCTGTCGCTTCAAAAAGACCCGGTAGATACTATTTTTATTGGTTGATTTACCAGAAAAGCTTGGTTATAATTTGTTTATTTACCCTCTGTTACTTTTAAATAAAGATCTTCCTGTTAGTGGACCCGGAAAAGGAGGCAAGATTGGTAGCAGTTTAACTCAACATATTATGAAAGAGTTAATCAAAGATACTACAAGAGGTATGTTCATTTACTTTTATAAAAATTCTCTCCCCTAATCAAGGTTTATTTATTTATTTAGTTATTTAATACTTGAATTTGATTTTAATTAAAGATGTCGATCCACGAGAAGCATTATTAAAATTTGCCGAAGTTTCCGAGAGTATGTACAATTTTTTTAAATTTATAAAATTAACATCATCATTAAAAAACTAATACACGCACACATTTTTTAAAAAATTAGGCGATCCACAATGGATTGGAAATGGTAAGTTGAATGTTGAAATGAGATTTATATGATTAATGTTAATACTATATTAATTAATACTTTTTTTAAAAAAACAAAGCTTATAAGCAGACACAGCCAAAAAACATCTTGGCTGAAACTACTGGTGAAGAAGAAGAAGAAGAAGATGGTAATGACCTTAAAAAGAAATCATAAACATTTCATTTATTATGTAGCAGAATCATCTCTTTTAACATTTTTATTAAAAAAAAAATAATGATCAAAATTAATTGTTGAAAACAATCATACATGAAATTTCAAATAAAGTAAAGATTATATCCTCGATCAAATTTCATGAATGCGGGATCTAACATTTTTCATATTCCTTGGACATCATTTTACTCTCCAACTTTGACCATGATTGTTAAATTTAATTCGAGTCAGGTGACTAACTTGGTCAATTGGGCGATACTTTAATATTGTTTGTAGTGTACAAATTTCAAACAATTTTTTCAGGCATTGTCACCTTGAAACAAATAACCTTCCTATCAAAGACTCTATCAACTAGTGACTCTTATTTAGTCTCTGCTTTCACCATCTTTCCCGAAAAACCACTCCCAAATTTCATGTTCACCAGGCATCATGAGTTCCCAGACGCGCCCTGGTCCGTCATTTTTATATACCGTAAATCTGCTTTCGTCGCTCCAAATAATAGAGTTCAATTTCTTCTCTCACGATACCGATTTGTTATTTTACTTCATTTACAAGAGCTTGCACCAAGAACACGAGAAAAATATTTACTGTGCAAAATTTTACCTGAATAATTCATGGATATTTTCTTTACAATTTTTTTATTTATTAATTTAGTAACTTTCGTCTCGACATTTTAATAAATAGTACGAGACACTGTTGCTCTATGAAGGCCAAGAATTCTAGATATTTAGTCATTATTCTATAAAGACAGCAATGAAAAAGTCAATATACTTCATTCAGAGCCACGTAATCCCCCCCCCCCCCCCCCGAAATTTTAAATCCTTGGGATAAACTAGTCAGATTAGCCTTTATTACCGAAGATGAGAAAAACTAAATATTGGAGCCCTGAAATAATTTTCAATTTCCAATATTCAAATGTTGCATTTTGGTGTTTCCACCAAAAGCAGTTTTTTAACGAAAGAATACGATGAATTTAATTAACACGACGTATTTAACGCGAAATCACCAATTATATCAATAAAGCATTTAGGATATTTTATAAAAAATAAAAAATAATCATTGATCATTAATAAATGACATATCTTCTTTCTAACAAGATAATGCATTTCCTAGTTCTCCTTTTGACGGATTCATCATCTGAAATTAAAGCTCCGAGATGACTCCGATCTGGAATTAAATTTTTCCAGCTTGGATCCATTTTAAAAGCTATGGGTGCAAAACTTTATCAGAATACATGATTATCCATTATATACAACTAAGTGTTATTTGTTATTTCTGCTACCTTTTACTTTTGTATATTACCGCATGACTTCAAAAGATGGGTACTTTTGAACCTGTCACACATACACATCTCATGTGATTTTGGTTCCTCTCTTTAAAAGCTGCTTTTTTACTATGATACTTGAAGGCATTAACTTTGAAAAACCACGCGTTAGATATTGTGTAAAGTTTAACAACGTAGCAGTATTGTAGTTCAACTATAATAACCTGGGGTCCTGCTTTGTGATAATTGTTTTAAATAAATTTTTTTTTATATCCATCACTAACATTATAAAAAATGAATCCATCACAATACAAACAACACGGAAAAGTTGGTATAAAGAAATTCATGAGTAAGTATTATAGATAACTAGAGCAAGAGAAAAAATACTGTCATTTAGATGTTCGATGTGAATAATGAGTCTGATGAACAAGAACCTAAAAAAAATCAGAAACTGACAAACAAGTTGAATCTGTCATCGAAGCGCGCTTAAAATGATTATAAACCCCAAACGGGGGCTTATCAATAGAAAGGGACCATGATGTGAAAAAACCAATTTTGAGTTAATGCGCAACTCTTCACCTGGAATATTTTTGGATTAGAAATCATACCCACTTTTCGTATATAAGTTCCTTTGGAATGCAATCTTAATTTTTACAAAACCAAAGTGAACATTTATATTAAGTATTTCAGGGATCCAATGACAGTCAACTCCCTCCAAGTGCACCCTCTCTAAATGCAGGCCATGTCTCACTCCCTTATAGTAACTCCTCTAAATGCATACCTTTCTAAATGCACGTTCATGAGAAATAGTGATATGTTCCCAAGGAGGGTGTACTTAGAGGGGGTTGACTGTAGTTATTATCATCACAATTAACTTTATAATGTCACGTTTGTTTTTTTTCTTGAGCGATATGTAGAATTGCCCCTATACAAAAACAATTAATATGAAATTAATCTATATTAAATCTACCATGGAATCCAAAAATTATAGTACAATTAGAAGTATTTTGAAAAAGGAACAAGGTGTTGAAAAATTTCAACGCGCCATTGATTATTGGTCTAATTAAACATTATAATGTCGATAAATAATAATAAGTTTTTTTTAATGATGTAAATGGAATAATTAAATATAGAAATGAAAATATTGCTGATAAGGAGAATATACTAATCATCCTACCTTGTTTTTACAGCAATAAAAATCAAAAATGAATTTGCCGGATTCTAAATTTCATTAGACATTAGGAAATCGGGAAGTAGAATTAAAAAACAAACGAGAGCTATACAATAGTGTTCCATGTTGCAATTCAAAAATAGGAAACAAAATTGTCATAAAGGCGGTTGCAATCATTTTTATATGACGCAAAGATGGTAGCAACCATCATCAAAAGTTGCAGCCAGTATCCTTACTATACAAGGAGAGGTATAAGCTTTAACACAAAAAGTCAAGGATAACTATCTAATCAAATAATCATAATGCTTCTGCTTTATCAAAAAATAAGACAAAAAGTTGTGTAAGTAAACCATGTACATCTAGATATCTATTACATTAATTTCAAAAAGAGCAATGTAAAAATCTGTTGAAGCTAGTCTCTAGTGATAGGTAACCAAATCCTGGATTCAAATCATTAGTTGATAAAATATATTCACAAATGAAAGACTATTATAACATATCAGTCGGAGATTACATGGTCATAGGTATGACCAATACCTGGCAACTTTAGATGATAATGGAAGAAAAAACATACAAGACAAACACATGCAAATACTCGATATTTTTTATTAAAATTCATTCATTTAAATATTTTCTATTATTTTGTTAGAAATCAGTAAGACGTATCAAAGCTTTAAATACTTTGATTGCTAATTCCAATCAACAAATACTAAAAGATAATTGAAAGAGAGATATTATCAAATAATTTAGTCCATTATCCTAAAATTTCAGAGACTGGTGATGATGATGACTAAGGGTTCTATTCGTAATAGAAATACAATTTCTTATTTGAATGGTCAATCTTTTAATTCGAATTATTGATTCAAGTATTTCATTCAGGTTATTCAATAGGACCTCGGACAGAAACTTCTGATTTGGAATGCATAGAATCACAATATGTGGATATATATATATATATAACAAACAAACTTATCATTAATCATGATGGCATTTATCATATTATTAAAACATTAAATTGCTTTTATTTTATTGTTGTTACCAATTTGTGCCAAAAAATGAGTATAAAATTCATGTGAAAATAATTATACTGATTTCTTTGAATTTTTATTTTTATTTGATATTTTTGTCCTGATTTCTTTCTACTAATTTATTTTTTTTTTTGGAAAAAGAGTTTTGAATTGTTTTCAAAAAAAAAAAATTTATTTTAATAATAATAATATCATACAAATATAAATATAATAATAAAATATTATTAATTAATTTGAATCTCTTTTATTCCTTCTTGATCCACAACCTTTATCTTGAAATTGCCAAGATTAACGATAAATCTAGTTTTCAATTCATCTATACATTTCTTAATCAACAATTTTGCTTCCTCAAGTGTCAATTCTGAATGATGATATCTATCCAAGATGGATAGACAATAATATGATCCATATCCATGAGCTGCAAATGGTACACTTGTAGAAGTACCAAAATAATCTATCCAATAAAGATCTGGTTTTGATGAGGTTATATCAAAACCTGCTATTAAAAGATTAACAGCATATGGTTTCTAAAAAATCATTTTTTAATTTAATTGTTGATTGAAGAAGAAAATAATTTTTAATTAATTACAAGGAAAAATAAATAAATATATATAAATAATAACAATGATAAATGAGAAAAATTTATGAATCACTTACTCTACTTCTTATACTAGTAGCTAATTCTCTTCTGGTAAAATTAGCTGCAGCTTTTGGTGTCAACTCAATCCCATTCTTGATCCCGTAAAAACGAACATTCCTTTGAATGTATTCTGCAAAGTTGATTGTATCTCCTGGTTCACCAGAATATGCCATGGTGACATGCTTATTAAGATCACGAGTTTTATCTTCATTAGATTTCAAAACAGTAATTGAGCGTAAAGATGAAGCATCAGTCGCTGTCAATGCAAAATCTTTGCCTACTATTCCGATAAGACATTCCATGTTTTTTTTTCCTTGAAATTGTAAAAAAAAAAAAAAATAGAATAATATATATACATATATATATATGGATCTTCAGATTAAATTGTTGCGTCATCATCATCAAGCAAGTGTAACATATAATCTTAGCTAAAATTTAAAATGGGGAAGAAATGTAAGAATAATTTTTTCTTGTTTTAAACTAATAAATCCTAACGGTTTATTCATTTTGTTCGTTTTGTTCATTTTATTCGAATTATTCGTTTATTCTAATTATTCATTCATTCGTTTCATATTGACAGTTTTGCATTTGATTTTTTCTAATAACGATTAGATTATTGTGATTATTGTGATATTTCATTTATTGATAATTCGGAATCAAGAAAAAAACATCTTGAAGGAATAAAACATCAAAATAATGTGAAAATACATTATGATTATTATAAAGGTAGTGACGGTAATAATAAAATATCATTAGAGATATATAATAATTCATATAAATCTATTTATTTATTATTAGATCCTGTGGAGTTATTGATTGAGAATAGTAAGAGACCACAGTGTAAAAAATTTAATGAATCAAGATTTTGTCAATTTGGATTAAGTTGTAAATATTCACATTTGCCATATGGAATTGATTTTAATATCATAGATCCAAACGGTAATTATTGTACGCAAGTTATCAAAATTATATATAGTATTTATAAATAATATTAATATATTTTTAAATTGTTATTTAAAAGTATATTTAGCACAAAATCCCCATCTTTTACAACAATATTATGAAAATAATAATAATCAAAATCAGAATGATAAATTAAGTTTTAAAAAAAATACGAAAAAGAAAAGTTCGAATAAATTAATGGAAAATAAACTTCCATCTGGTCTACCAAAAAATTTACCGCCTTCCTTAAAGCCACCACCAAAATCAGGTTATAACTTTAGTAATTGTGCACAATGGGGTTAAAATAATAAAAAACAGTTTATTTTTGATAAAATTTTAAAAATAAATGATAATGAATTACATTAGTTAATTTTATGTTTTGCTACTACTTGTTTCCAAGCAGGACTTTCATAAAGTCTTTTCACCCATTTAACGACATTGGGTCTCTTAGCATCGTAAAATATATCTTTAGAGCTAGTTTTATCAATACAAGCAGCGATAACAGGTATATGACTAAGGTCTGCCAAAGAATATTCACCAGTCAAATAATCTTTTCCCTCGAGTATTTTTTCATAGACATCCAATGTCTGTTCAAGTTTTCCTTTTGCTTCTTTGACCTTTTCAGTATTAGCTTCTTTACCCAGAAACTTGAGAATAATTTCTTGATAAATAATAGTTGATGCTGGTGTATCAAATTCTGAGCTTTCAACTGATAAGTATTGTTCAACCAAAGTGGCCTTTTGTAGATCGTTTGGAATGAGAATTGTAGTATTTTTGGTTCCTTGGTACTTTTTTAGGAGATAACGACAAATTGCACGTGATTCGTAGACTGTAAAACCATCATCAATCATTACTGGAACTTTCCCACTATTAAATATGATGATGATTTATTATTTTTTAAGTTTAGGAAGAAGAAAATTTTAATAACTAGATTACTTACTATGGATTTTTTTTTACGAGATATTCAGGTGATTTAATTTCTGAGAATTCGGGCTGTTCATATTCGTATTCTATACCCAATTCTTCAAGGGCACAAAGTGTTTTAAGAGTATTAGGTGAAAGATTAAATCCGATAATTTTAATACCCATTTTAAATCAATGCTTTGTAATTTCCCTTCTTATTTTAATATTATTAGCAAGAAAAAAGCAACAAATAAATTTTTGGGATAAAATTCTGTCGTGATTTATTATAATCTTTGATTGTAATATAGCACAAATGAGCCGATCTGAATAGAAAAAATATAGAGGATAAATAATTCCCGCGTCGTAGCTACACCGAAAAACTAGTTTTCGTAACACACAAAATCCATTTTCAGCATATAATATCCAATCATTGTCGGAAGGTCATTTGTTATTAATATTAATATTAATATTAATATTAAAGATAGCTTGCGAATCCCTTAGTTCTTAAAATTATAAATTTTAAGCAAATAATAACCATATTATTAAATACCAAAAGAAAATTGCTTGTTTTTAATTCTTTGCTAAATGAGTTAGTTCTCAAGGTAAGTGATATTAGTTTTACTCGTATGTAAATTTGGAGCATTATTAAAAAACGGTGTTTTTTGAAAACAACTAAATGAGTTGTATACTATTTGTTCTATATACAACAATTCTTCGTGGAAGTTTTAAACAAAAACGCAGTAACTTCCTGAATTTTACTTGGTGTTTTGTGAAAATAATTAATATATATATATAATTAATACATTGTTGAGAATTAAAACACGAACATCATAATTTATTTTTAAATAAGGATACAGTTCATTCTCTCTACAATAAACCCTCCGTCCCTATATGTAATTTTTCTGCCTTTGTTCATTATTTCATTATAGAGTGCAGTTACTAATATGTCCGCAGAACTATACTTGCCGTCCAAACTCAAATGACAAAGTCCCAATTCCAAGTCCCAAATTTAGTAATGAAAAAATTACAGAAAATTTCATTAAATAATTCTACCAATCATACCGACCTATTACGAAAATCGGGAAATGAATTACTTGAAGCTATTTTTAAAACAATTCTCCTTGTGTTGATAATTTGATGACAAAAAAGTTAATTGTTATATCTATCACGGCATTATTAAAACTAGGCTTCTCAAAATATGTTTGAATGATAATGTAACATCAATAATAAACATTTTAATTGATTTATTCAAAAAAAAAAGATTAGGATTTCTTTAAATCCTTTAATTTAAAGAAATGGCATGATTAGCGAATATTAACTATGTTTTTTTTTTTTGATTTTATCAAATAAAACATGCTTGGAAAAGATTACTTCATTTGAATCTGATGGGGTCTTCTGTCACGTTAGCAAGATATGTAATAACATATTGTGTTTGTGTTAAATAATTATGTCAAAAATAAAAATTCTAGCAAAAGACAAGGACTTCAAGAAATTTTCTTATTTGTTAATTTAGGATGTTCAATTCGATTTTTTTCTTTTCATAAAGATTTTTTTTTTTAATAGCATGAGACACTATCGTTCTACGAACACCAAAAATTCTAGATATATACAAAAAGACTGATGATTTCGCCACATTGGCTTTTGACATTTTGAGCTTAAAACTTTTCGAAGGATTCGTTTATGCTTGCTTACAAAAAAATTTCAAAACAATGTAATGTTTATTCGAGGCGTGTATTATCATATTTATTTTTGAACAATTGATTTTAGAAATATTCGGCCAAAGTTTTATTTTTTTTTAATTATCAATTTAAGAGATGGTTGGTTCAAATCAATGATTAGGCTCGCATGTAGACTCTAGTTAAAACATTTAAAGATTGTAATCATACTGAAAGGTATGAAATTAATCCTTTTCTGAAGAGTTGTTATGACTTAACTAGTGAGCTAGTTATTATTAACGGTGCTCGGAAAAGTAAAATAGAATCAGCCACTATTACTATACTAATACGTGCAGCATAAATTGTTCCAACATGGTCGAAATTATTATTGTTGTTAATTCAATGTTCTGCATATATGCCTTAATTAAAATTTTGACATCAGGAAGCAATTTGGGTCACATATATGGCCAAAGCTTTTTGAAATTCTGATACATTTACTTAACCTGGCTAGAAATAAATTCCAAAAATTTATGACCTTCCAAATATTTATTGTAAAATGAAGGCTTTGAAAAGATTGCAGCAGAATATACAATGTGTTGCGGAAAAAATGGCACATGCCTACAACAAAAAATCTCTTTTATCACTTAAACCTTTATTTGAGACATAATATTTGAGGAAAGCATCAAACATCAGCAGGCACCATGTGACGTGTCATAAAAAAAAGGATAATAGTGACTTATGATTGAGGAATGATGGAAAATATTATTTCTTTATTTAATAAAGCATTTATGAATCTGAATTATTTATCTTTTATATGCAATTTTTCTCATATACGTATACAAAGAGAGAATAAAAGGCTGGTGGTAAATCTAATTGCTTTAATATTAGTATTTAGGTCGCTAAAAAATAGATATTACTCTTCCCTATTAAGCTTCCATACCCATATTATTTTCCTTCTAAACATTTTTAACAGGTGTTTCATTCTGCTTTCTTTTCTGGTGTTTATTATTTTTGCTTTCTTCTAGGTTCTTTTTTTTTAACCTTGGATTCCATGGCAGCAGATTTATGTATATTAATTTCAATTTTGTATCTTTAGCATAGAAATATCCAGTTTATTATGCTGACAAGTGTGGCATAAATTTCACTTTGAACCATGAAGATGCGAAATCAAATCACATTTGTTAAGAAATACAGTAGTAATAATAAATGAATATTTATTTTTTATCAATTATTTGAAAAACTTCCAATTCATCAAAACTACTTTTATCTACTATATTGATGTTATTATAAGCATGTGGAGATGGATTATTACGAATAAGACTATCTGTTGTAAATAGAAAATCCTGACTATAACCAAAATTAGGTAAAAGAGAAGAATCACAATAAATTGCATTCTGATAAAATTCATTATTTTTAATATAGCTAACTTCTGTAGTATTGATATCATTTCTATTACTTATATTAAATATAAAAATATCTATTGTTGTTTTATAACCATTTCCATTCCAATTAAGTGGATTATAACCACCAATTATTTGATCTGAATTTTGTATTTTACCAACTACAAGAGTTTTGTCGATATTATCACACTTTTGATGAAAGATATTTGCACTTAAACCATCTCTACTACTGCGATATAAAAGTTTAAATTCATATTTAACTTCTCTGAGTGAATTATATCGTGGGTTTTTTCTATCTATCCAACTTGCAAAAAGTAAAGTAAGCTTGTCATTAATTGTCAATGATTCAAGCTTTGGAATAAGTTTTATATTTCTTGATGGTAAAAAGTTTAATGGTTGTTGTCTATCAGGAACTACATAGAGTTGTAATAGGTTGTTCCAGAGAAACTCATCAAGAAGTTTCTGATAAGGTACAATTTTATCAAAAAAATCATCTTTAGAAATATCTTGAAATCTTATTAGAGAAATAAGCTCCTTTATTGTGTTGCCTAAATCAACAAAATTTTGTGATAAACAATTTTTAAGATTGTTATTATTGATTTCTGGATGTTTTGATAATCCCCATTTAAGAACATTTTCCCAAATAACTATCTCATCAACAGAAAAATCATCTCTTTTGAGAATTTCCAATAAAATTGGTTTTTCCAATGACTCAAAATCATTTGACTGAAATAATTTTTCACAAAATTTTTCTAGATAGGTATTTTTCAATTCCTTAAATTTTTCATTAGAATAAATCAATTGTAGAATTTTAACTGGACTTGCTTTTACATAATCTTCATGTTTTTTAATAAAGTAATTCATTGTATATTCATAAAGTGATTCAAGACCAAGTTCATCAGCTGCAATTAATATTTCTAATACATCAACTCCAGTAAAATTGTCTAATTCAATTTTACAAGTATACAAAAATCTTTTAAAAATAATAAATATATATTACTAAATAATATATTCAATCATAAAAATAAATAAATAATACAATAATAGTTAGTTTAAACTTACTTTAGAATATTTTTAAAAGGTTGTTCATTAATATTTACTTTTTTAACAATATAATAACCATTTTTTTTTGTTGCATTACTTAATGCAATGCTAAAAAATGGACAATGAGCACATATGATGGATGCATGTGCATGGATTTCTTTTATGTTTGGTTCTACGCCTACATATATTTTTACATCATAAAAATCCTCTGTATTTAATAATCTTTCATTTTCATTAAAATATTTTTCTAATATTGTTGAATCCATTTTTTTATTTATTTTTCTGAAAAAATTTTTGTAAAATGAAAATGAATGGCCAATCAAACGTTATGTTTGAATGATTTAGAAGATTACCTTATACGTTGTAAATGTCAAATAATAAATTTGTTTTATCGCTTTTGATTCTTAGTTTTGATTTGATAAACGGATAATGACAAACTCGCTTTTGTCAATTGTGTTACTCGGGCCATATGAAAATTTCAGATCAGCCAATAGGAAGATCCGCAGAACATATAAAAATTTCAGGCGATGTCACATGCTCTTAAATTCATTCATTATTTTTATTATTATTATTTTTATATTATCATAATATAAAAATATATTTTACAATTGTTATCTACATAAATGTAATTATTTTATAAATTTTACGTTAATAAATTATACCAAACACATACAATGATCACATTTACAATCTTTAAAAACTAAATTGTCTTCAGGATCATATACAAGCACATCAGGTTCTTTTCTACTGAATTTAGATTTTCTATAACTTTTTTTTGATCCTTGATTTTCCATCGTGCGATTTTTACTTGGCGTAGATAAATTTTGCAAATTTGAAGCTCCTTCACTTAAATAAGTAGAAGAAGGATGCAGTTTGGGTGACATTGGTGGTGACATTGGTGGTGAAATTGATGAGTGTGTTGGAGGTGCTGAAGGCGATGATGGTGTTAGTGCTGGATATGTCAGTGGTGAATTAGTTGTTGGTGACGATGAAGATTTTGTAAAAGATTGGTAATTTGCGGATAAACTTGGTGATTTCGAATTATCAAAATTGACACTACCGGAATTATTAATTTCGTCAAATTTTAATTTTTCGTGTTTTACTCCTATATTTTTTAAATAATTATTATCATTATTATCACGATTAGAATCAAGATTTCCGAAAACTTCGTCTAATCTTCTACGTTGTATACAATCTGATATTAAGAAATCATTATTATGTTGCATCAATTGATTCCATTCTTGATATTCACCACTAAATCCATTGTTATCATTTCCATCAACTACTTTGATATCTATTCTTTCTTTTTTTCTCAATAATTCCATCCATCGATTCTCTAAATCAATTTGAGTTTTATCAGCTACTGTTTGATAAAAAATACATTCTTTGTCTTTATTCGACCAAAGTGATTTATTAACACTGGCACTGCTGTTATTGTTGCTATTGTTACTATAATTACGTTGATTTTTACTAGAATTGTTACTATTATTATTACCATTATTATTATTGTTATTATTATTAGTGGTATCTGCATCAACAATCAAATAACCATATTTTGTCAATGTTCCAGATTCACTCTCTTTATATTTATAATAAAATAGCTGATAATATTTCTGGTAATAATACTCCATTATGTAACCATTTTTATTATCTGATAATGGCATATAAACATAAAGTTCATTATTTGATGGTTTTAAATGTCCAAGAATTTTACGCAATTTTTTGAAACTATTCATTTTTTTTTGTGTTAAAATGGTGAGCGAGAGTGAGAGAGAAGTTAAAGCATGTGTTTGTTTAAGGACGTAAAGAAGTAAATATATGCATGTAAAGCTTTGAAAATGAATAAAGCTTCCCGAATGAGTGAAATAAATTGAATGATTGAAGAGATAAAAAGATAAACTATAAAAGAAGGAAGGAATAAAGAAATTAGGTTTATAATAGAGATTGATTAAAGACAAAAAAGAAGAAATGAATTAGATGTGAGAACTTTTTATGCAGGAAAATTTAAAAAAGAAAAATGTTTTTATTTATTTATTTATCAAATGGTGAAGGTTATTTGCAATTGGTTAATGACGAATTGTGTAACAAAAATACAAATAAAATTCAAATAAATAAATTTGTGTCACGCATCACAAAGTTTTTACATATTCCACATCCTCACGGTATATAGCACACAAAAGTACAAAAGATTTGGATCTTTTAATTTAATTGATTTGAGAGATGGAACATTATGATAGGATAAGAATAGTTGTTGTGGGAGATAGTGGCGTGGTGAGTATTTTTCTTGTAACTCTAGTAAAAATATTATTGTTATTAGAGGACTTGAGAAAATTATTTTGAATTATTCCCATTCTTTTTTTTTAGGGAAAGACTAGTCTTGTTCATATGCTTTGTTATAACGAAGCTTTAAGATACCCAACTTGGACAATTGGTTGTAATGTAGATGTGAAGGTCAGTCCAGATTATTATCGTTAGCAATTACTTTATATATAGAATTATTTATATATATTAATAATAACAATATCATCATCATCATCATTAGTTCTATACACATCCTCGTGCACGTAAATCATATTTAGTTGAATTTATTGATGTAGGTGGAACTTCTAAACATAAATCATCTCGTAACATGTTTTATCATCAGATTAATGGTATTATTTTAGTACATGATGTTAGTAATAGAAAATCTTATTATAATTTATGGAAATGGGTTGTAGAAATTTTGAATTCTGAAGCTTATAAAGATACTGAGAAATCAAACAATAATAATATAAAGAAAAATGGTAATAACGATTTATTATCTTAGTTACGATAATAATTGCCATCATCATTGTTTTTATTAACATCCTTATATGATTTTTCAATAGATTTTGATTGTGATGTGAAAATTGGTGAAAGATATGCTAGTGTTCCAATATTAGTCGTTGGTACTAAAGCCGACCTTGTAAAACAAGAATTAACAGGTCGTCAAAGAAGATATAGTATAGTGGATGAATATGGAGGTGATTGTGTGAATTTAGTAAGCTTTATAGTTTTTGTATATATATACACACACACACGCGCACACATTTTTTACATATCTGATCTTTTTTCTATTTCTCCACTATAATCCTATCTTATTAAAAGTGTACATTAGCACAAACACATTTCGAACAAAATTCAATCGTATCCGAAAAGCTTGACCTATTTTTTGATAAAGTTGTCGATAAAAAATTCGGTCCTTTTTCTCCATCATCAGATTCTTTTATACAAAGCCCCACTTTTGGTGGTTTTTCACCTTCATTACCAAATGGTGTAATGACTACAAATATAGCTAACAGAGATGAAAGAAGGCGAATTATACCTGGAAATACTAACACATCAATAATAAATTCAAATATTAATAATATGAATAATAATAATAGTAATAACAATAGTAGTGGTGGCAGTATTAACAATAATAACAACAACAATAATTATAATAATTATTATTATCATCAGTCAGCACCAACATCACCAATAATTTCAATAAATAATAATGATGATGATGATAATATTACTAATAATAATAATACTAATAATAATAATAATAATAATAATAATAACAATAATAATAATAATAATAATAATAATAATAATAATAATAATAATGTATCTAGTCCTATATTTTCTAATAATAATAAAGAACCATCTTCTAAAAAACAATCTTGGAATGGATTTAGGTAAATTTGTCATTATCATTACCAATATATTAATTATTTATTTATTTACTTATTTTGTAAAATTTTTATTTTTATTTTAGAAATCCGTCCAATGAAGATTCAAACAATTCTAGATCGTCATCGCCACTACTATCTTTATCCTCTTCACCGTATTATACGACACCTTCCACACCGTTATATAATAATATTAATAATAACAGTAATGGTAATCATTTTACGAATTTAAAAGCATCATATTCCACTTCAAATTTATTAGATACTTCATCTCCAATATTTTCACAGTCACCTTCTTCTCCGCTTAATAATTCATTTTCATCTTTATATAAATCAACTTCTGCTTCTAATCTAAGAGAATCTTTTAATAATAATAATTATTATTATAGTAATCATAATAATAACATTTATAACAATAATAATATTAAACATTCAAATTCTGGTTCAAGGCAACAATCTATCAATAACAATAATCAATATTCTTCTTTATTATCTTTTAGAAGAGGTTCTGCTTCAAAAAACTAAACATTAATATTATTTTATTTGTTAAAATTAAAAAGATTTATTTATATATATTTATGTATATATATAAATAATAAAAAAATTAAATAGACAATGATTCATTATTATTATAGTTTTTGATACGATTACTAATAGTATTGTTACTACTATTACTAATAATTAATCCTAATAATAATTTCTATTATCATTTGTAATTTAATAAAAAAATTTTTTAAATAATTCTTTAATAAAATGTATGCAATTGTTGTTCTTTAACTCCTTTTTTCCAAATTTTTTATTTACAACATAATGATGATGATGAATAATGTTGTTGATGACGATGATAATGTTGATGTTGATGGTTGATGTTGTTGATGATGTTGATAAATGTTGATGATGATGATGAATAAATTATTTAAGTAATACATAATATAAATCTATATCTTTTATTTTCACCTTTTGCTTCTTTAGATTTTTTTTAGATTTCACCCATTATATCTTTACAAGCTTCATAAGTGACAAAACTAACACCTATTGCAGGTGCAACTTTCAAATAATTTGGCAACATTCCTTTATAAAAACCTCTCCAACTTTCTTTGGAAATAGTTTGTACAATTGCATCCCATGTACTTTTATAATTGTATTCAACAGACTCCGAACCTGTTACTTGCATTCTACGCCTCAAAACATCGAGAGGATAAGTTATCGTTTGGGCAAATGATCCTGCCAGTGCTCCAGATAGCAATTTATTTCCTACTGATGGCGATTTTTGATCAGATGGTGTAAAATATTTACGTAGTACTTCATAAGAATGAAAATTTAATGCTACATATGGCGCAACTCCCTATTACCATATAAAAATTAATATTAATAATTGTAATAATAGTGTAATAATAGTAATAAGAATAATATAATGATATTGATAATATTACTATTAGAGTAGGTGATAAACCTCTATACAATGCGGTTACACCTCCTTCATTACGATATATTGATTTCATTGTAGACCAAATACCCGGTAACTTTCTATTGGATTTTTTCCCACTTATGCTAGCAGACTGAACGGAAAGTCTCGTACGAACAATATCAAGCGGATATGTACACGTCACAGACGTTATACCGGCTAATGCACCTGCTAAAAGTCTACGCGTTGCGTCAAGTTCAGTTTTTCCATCTTCTATAAGTAACTATATAAAATTTGTTTTAATATATAATAATTTAGGAAAAGAATAATAATAATAAATAAAAATAATATTTTTACTAACTTTTTTATATTTTTCATATGCTGCAAATTGAACAGCACTATATGGAACAATTCTTATAACATTGGTACCATTTCCTCTCAACATCCCAATCCATCCTTCTTCTTGCCATATTTTTACCAATGTTGCTCGAATCCCTTGATATGATGCAGGTTCTGGTCCTTGGACCTAACAAAATGAGTAATAAATCCAATTGAGAAAGACCAGTGATGATGATGATATTTTTTTGATGATATTTTTGACGTTATTTGACGATGAAAGAGAAGAACTAATTAATTATTATAAAAACATCAACCAAATGGACTCTTAGATAGACCCTTTTATATATATATATATTATATTTTATATTACTATTATTTATTTTTTTCGATTTGTGTATATATATATATATATATATTTTTTTTTTTTAATATAATTTTGATTTTTTTTTTATTTATTTAAATAAATTATTACTTTATGATGACGGCATTATTTGTTGTGACAAGAATATATAAAACGTATATAATTATATTAAACCTTAAATATATATTAGATGTGTATATATTGTATATACACACGTTACGATACATACTTGGAACAAAATTTTCATTCTTTCTAAAGGACTAACAACAGTTCTGCTTACTGCCCCAGCTACTCCACCAGCTATTAAATGTTTAACCTCTGGCGTATATATATAATTTATCCAATGCCTTTTTCTTTTTGTTGTTGAAAGATCAGTTTTTGTAGAATCCTTTAATTTCATAATAGCTGTGGTGGTTGGATTATTGGTTGTGGTGGTTGTAGTAACAGAGCCACTGCTGCTTTCAGATGTATTTGGTATCCTCCAATTATTATTATCTTTAACAATTGTTATAGCCGAGTTATTATTATTAGACATTATTATTATATAATAATAATATTTCTATTATTTAAAAAAAAAAAAAAATATGCAAGTTTTTTTTTTAGTGCATTCAGGTTCCCAAAAAAAAAAAAAAATCATCAATATACTCACAAAATTGGTTTGGGTTCAAAAGAAATTTTTTTATTATATTATTATGAGAACGAAAATAGTAAGATTAAAAAATTCCAATAGCACTTTATTATTTTGTTTTACTCTATAAAAAACTTTATCGATAATATTATTAGTAATACAGTCAAAGCTCGTTAAATTCATAGGTTCGGCACAGTAAATTTTATGAATTTATCAAGATTTTATTATTACTATAAAAGGATAGTATTTCCAGAAAAATGAATGGGATTGGCTACTTATATATTTAAAGAATGAGATTTCTGAATTTATCGAATTATTCCAATTATCGTAATTTTATTATTACTATAAATATAAAACTATCGAATAAAATTTTAATACGTATAAGTGGCACTAAAATTATGGATTTAAGGAGAAATGATGTAATAATAGATAGTAATAGTAATTATTCCACATTAAACAAGCAAAGGTAAATTATCAACCACCATTGTTAATAATAACAATAATAATAATAACAACAATAATAATAATTTTAAATAAGAACAATATGATTAACCTATGGAGAAGGGGGTAATTTTAACGTTTGTTTACTGGAAAACTGACACAGGCATTATAATAATAATTCGTGATCCGCAAGTTTTGTCGATCAATTAATTATAATCTCGCGTTTTTTGCCGATTATAAAAAGAAAAAAAAAATATCAGGTTTCTTCAAATTCTCTTGGCTCTTTGGAAAAAAGTTACATTCTTTGGACCATTTTCAATGAATTCATGGAAGCTCGACAAGCCAATAATAACACTAGCATTAAATATCCAATTCGTATAAACACAAAGACAACAGTTATTCGTTGAGAAACAGAATTCGTTGTCACTGCTGTTCAAGGTGTGCTGGCTCATTGCAACCGCCTGGATATATTTGTAAGGCAAAGGATAAGCGAGGTGCTATCTTTGACAACTCCAATAATCAGGAAATTTTTGGCAGCCAAACTAAATTCACTAGAACTCGACAAATCAGGAATTGATAAACAGTTCTTAAATGATGTTCCTTTAATTGTGTATTTGAAAGTTACGGATATTTGTATATGTAATTGGTATCCCTTCTGACAAACAGTTTCATCAGGTCCAAATCTTCTTTTTATTATTTGGTAGAGAGGAAAAGGATCTTGATTGTACAAGACATTACTAATAAAGATTCTGGTTTAAAAATGTATCAAGACTACGAATCGGTATCTACATGTGTTTGTAAAAATCCCAAATGAAGCATGGCAAAAGATCGACCCATTGAATAGGTATAAAGATATTTATTGATCTTTTTATAATCACAAACATTCAAGTTCAAACAATATGTGCTGAAAAAATATAAGCCGTGTGGAATTATCATTTAAAAAATAAGCATCACCATAAATTTTATAATTGAAATCACTGTTGCTTTAAAAAACTTATATCCACAAAATCATGAGTTTAGTGATGATGAGCGTCTAAAATAATTGACGCGTTCTAATCAAATTAGACATTATCGCAATGTACAGTTCAATGTCATTTAGCCACTACTAAAGTTTTGTTGGTCTTGTAGATCCTTTAATTCCTTCAAAATGAAAATGTAAGACTAAAAAAACAAACCGTGATTTTGAAACTAGGACCTTTCTCTACAGTTACAATTTCATTTTGTTGATATGATGGAAGAAATTTTACTATGTATGAACTTGCGCCTATATTACACATAAATTTTGCAATCAATTCGTCATTATCATTTCATTACAAACGTAAATCATTATAGAATCTATGTGAAGTTCGATTAGCCAATCAAAAGGAATATACCATTCTAGGGTTTACTGATTACCAAACTGTCCTTATTAAAGATGTTAGCCGAAATTATTTCACTTAGTAATAGTAATAGTAAATGATCGTCACCGAATCCGAAATGCCGAAATATTTTTTATTAATTGCCGAAATTATACTCAAAATTATTAACTCAATAGCCAAAATTCTGGGTGGTTTTTTTATGTCCATCATTATGAAAATATTGTAAATCCGAAATTGCCTGCCGAAATTGATTTTTTCAAAACCATTTCGGCTAACATCTTTATCTTTAACCTTCCACAATCACACTTAGGCAATTCATCATTTTCAAACTTCTCTTTACAGTTTTCACAAGCTTTATCACTTTCAACCATTTCACCAGTTGCTTTGCTTCATGTTCTGATTTGACAAATTGTTTTTTTCAAACCAGGGCAGAAACCACAAGTAGAATTGCTGCTGTGTCATTCTTCTAACTCTAAGATTGTGTAGAGTAGTTCTTTCATAACTACTTAATTGAAATTTCTATTTTGGCAACCATTTCTTGATTGCAAGGTTTCTCTCTTTTAACTAGCCTTTGTAACTGCTGAACCTTGGCTTTTGTTTTTGTTTTTAATTGCTTGAAAATGCTTTGTTTATTTAAAGTCCTACTTTCTACTTCTTTAGGAAGAGAGGGTAAGGGTTTTCTTTCCAAATATAGTTGTGTTTTTAATTCTTCTTTTTCTTTTGCTTCATCCTCAAATCTCCAATCATTTGGGCTAATTCTTTTTAAATTTTGCATTCTTTGTTATTTCCTCTTCAAGCATTTTATCAGACTTTTGGAGCATTAGCAATTTTTCTTTGATTTCATCATTCAAAAGACCTTTTTGTCAATTTTTTCATGCTTCAGCTGTATTTATTGCTTCAGCTAAGTCTTTAGCACTTTGTTCTAATTTCTCAATGACTTCAAAGACAACCTTATTTAATTCCTTCTTTGTTATGCCTGATAATTCTTTTAAATCTTCCAAGTCTCAGTAATGAAATTGGTCTTCTCAAGAAATAGTATTAATTTCTTCCTGTTCCTTATGTCAAACTGATAAAATTTCTGTAAGTTTTGTTTCCAAATTTTCAACTTGCTCCTTATACTTCTCAAACCCTTCAATTCTCTTTTTGAATTCTTTTCTTTGATCATAAAGTTGACAACCTCTTCTGCTTGACTCTGCAATATGACTAGAACAATTTGTTGCTAAACCTTTCGAATAATCAATAAACCCTTCTAACATCTCTTCAATAGTGATACTGTCAAATCAAACTCTTTTACAATTTTTAGCTCATTCTCTAGTTTCATTAGGATCTACTGCCATTCTTAACTTGCCTTCATCCATTCATTTTTTATTTAGTCTTTTGTATCATTGATGACCAGAAGAATAACTGTCTTCACTAGGTTGACCTGTCACATGTCAAATTTTTAGTTTTAGTTCTTCCTCTTTATCAACTAATTGCTTTTTAAATGTTTCAATTTCATTTATTTGCTTGTTGTTGTTCATTTATTATGTTTTTCATGATTTGCTTGCTTGTTCCTTTTTTTATTTATTTATTTAATATACTTATATCCTTTTTATAAGGGTACATTAAGTATATAAATTATTTTAGTACTTTTTTGCTTTAAAAGTGGAAAAAGCTAACAATATTTGTTAAAAGATTAAACTTATTGGGGATGATTGATTCAATCATTAATGCTAAAGAAACAAAATTATTGAGGCTATTGCTGTTCATTGCAAAAATGGAATACACAGCAAGTCTCAGTATAACGGATATGTTTGTTCCAAGAAATTTATCCACTATACCGAGTCATCCATAATACCAAAATATCCATAAAAAATTGAATTTTTGATTAAATCATACAATACATGTTACGTAAAAAATCAATTTTATTTTTAATAATATGAATGCAAATAATAATGATGATAATAAAAATACAGTTGGTAAAAAAATTAAAAAAAACAATTCATTCACTTAAAACATTGACATTATAATAATCTTCCATTCTTGTTTGCACTTGTTCTTGAGAATTTTGTAAGAAATTTCACTTTTTAATCTTTTGACATTTCTAATTACTTGAAAACCAATATCTAAAATTTTTTGTTGTACATATTTAAGTATAGTTTCTGGAGCTTTTATAGCTTCTATATTAATGATCATCAGCTCAGGTTCATTTGTTTCATTTGTTTCATTGTAATGAACTTCACTTTGTCCTTTTACAATATTTATGATTTTAGCATATAAAGAAATAAAAGGAAATGACATATTGATAGTGTCATTGCCAAGAAATAGCTAGGAATATGTTAGATTAAATTGTGGATGTATTGCTGATTATTACATTCTTAATATTATACACAGTGAAATTCGATTTAGCGGATTTCGATTTAGCGGATTTAGGGGTTTAACGGATAAAATTTCGGAACAGAATTTTTTTATAGTTATTTTATCTTGATTTAACAGATTTAGCGGATTTTTATATATATTCGGTATACCGGATATTTTTTTAAACCTTTTAATGTCGTACATTAACAAATTTATTTCGATATAACGGATAATGATGATCATTACCGTTTAGAAAATTTAAAAAAATAACGTATTAGTAACGTATGATAATAACATACGATAATATAACATGATTCATATGATTAAATAAATAAAAAAATTATGATTTTAAGCGTCAATATTTTTGGAAAAAATAGAAACAATAGCTTATTATTATAATTAAAAATAATTAAATGTAAAATAAAACTTATGATTTGTAAAGTTAAAATTTATGGCTTGTATAATTGATTCGTGAAAATAAAACTTATGATTTAATCAATAGGAAAATTTTTTCTTATATAAAGGGAAGGAAATATCCACCTTTGTCTATAATCAAAAAAAAAACTTTATCAATTTAAAAATAAAACAACTATACTTTTAATAATAAAGTTGAAAATATGTACTCACAAAACAGATCAGAAGAAAATTCAAACCAATCTAAAGTAATATAAATAAGATTTAAATTGTGAATAAAATGATTCATTATAATTAATCATTATTTTAAACTATGTAGAAAACAAGAAAAATACTGACCAAAGCACAAAAAAAAGAATTATGTGAAAAAAAAAAGAATAATCCAAGCATTAAAGGTGTTGAATTGGCCCATGAATTTGGAATATCTGTACAGTCTGTTTCCGATATATTGAGTCAATCTCCTCAATGGTTAGATTATGATGAAAGTTTAAATAATAACAATCTATATAGAAATAAAAAAATTGGTTATCCTGATATTGAAGAAGCAACAAGGATCTGGGTTGATCAACTTTTGGTTAGAAATTTAACATTCAGTGGCCCTATTATTCAAGAAAAGGCAAAAGAATTTGCTAATCTTTTTGGAATTAGTGATTTCAATGCTTCTATAGGATGGTTAAACAATTTTAAAAATAGAAATAATTTACATAGTTACAAAAAAAGAGGTGAATCATTGAGTGCACCCAATCATGAAATTGCTGCTATGCGCCTTCAACTTCAAGAAACCTTACAAGAATATAATCCCGAAGATATATGGAATTGTGATGAGACTGCAATATTCTGGAAACTAGAACCTAATAGGACAATTGCTCATACACCAGTTATGGGGAAAAAACGCCCTAAAGATTGTATAACTGCCATGCTTACTTGTAGTTTAACTGGTGAAAAACTTCCTGCACTTTTCATCCATAAATCTGAAAATCCAAAATGTTTGAGAGGTATTTCCAAAAATACACTTCCCGTGTGGTATTACTGGAATGCTAAGGCATGGATGCAAAGAAGTATTTTTAAACACTATTTAGAAAGGTTCAATAATATAATGATTCGAAAGAATAGAAAAATAATCTTGCTTTTAGATAATGCTAGTTCTCATAACACAGAAAATGTACCTACTTTATCAAATATACGAATTCATTTTTTACCTCCTAACACCACATCTATTCTACAGCCTTTAGATCAAGGAATAATCTATAGCTTAAAGGTGATTAAATAAATTTTTAATTAATGTTCACATTTAAATGAATTAATTTTCAAAATTTTTTTTTGTAGTCAAAATATAGAAAATTGCTTTGTCAAAATAGAATAAAAGCTTATGAAGAATCAGAGAATAATAATAATGAAGTACCTCAAATCAATATTTTTGATGCAATTAATTTTACTTCTAAAGCTTGGGAACAAGTAACAGTTGGAACAATTAGAAACAGTTGGGCGAAAACCATGATAGTCAATAATAATCAAAGTCCAACTGATTCAATAGTTGAAAATTCAAATAATCAATCAGAATTAAGTGAGATAAATGATTTAATCAATCAACTTCCCTTTACAAATCATCTAGATGCAAATGAATTTATTACTATTGATCAGAATCTTGCTGTTCAGGAGGAAATAACAGAACAAGAAATTGTGAGTATTGTAAGAGGACAATCAGCACATGAAGACGAAGATAACAATGATACAATGGACAAACCTGAACCGACAATCACTAGCACAGAAGCTATAAAAGGTTTGGAAACTGCACTCAAGTATGTACAACAAAAAAATTTGGAAATTGATTTCCAAATAATTAGAAATGTCAATAAATTAAAAAGGGAAATTTCTTACAAAAATTCTCAAGAAAGAGTATATACAAACAAGGATTGAAGAATATTATATGCTAGAATAAAAATAAATTTATTTTTTTTGTCATTTATAATATTATTATTTTATTATTTACATATATATTGTAAAATTTGTTAATTATAAATAAATAAGATTTTTATGTAACTGATGTCACATGATTTTTAATATAAAATCCGCTGATTCCAAATTTCTCGTTTTTACGGATATTTCGATTTAGCGGATAAATTTCTTGGGCCAAACTTATCCGCTAAATCGAGTTTCACTGTGTATTTAATAATTGCGCGTCATTACTCTTATTAGCCCAAAATAGTAAAGATCATCGTTATACATAATATTGAGAAAAATTTATTATGAGTGACATATATGAATTTTTAAAAAATATCCAGTAAACTGAATTTATTATTATATGAAAAATCCATTAAATCCGTTAAACAGCATAGTGGACAAGCATGGTGGACATTCAAATATCACGTAAAATGTTACACGGATTATTTATATTGTTTAAAATAATCAACCAGTCCCATCAATTAAAGTGGGTACAAGTGTACTAATTAACGACCATTCAAAATTCAATATATTATTCTCCTAGTTGTTTTATACGAACTGTCAAAAGATCACAGAGAAGATCACACTTTTCAAAATTGCAATCTATTAAATGCCACCTAAAAATCAATTCTGCAATTACTGTAAAGAAGAAAAATTCTCAACATTTAGAAATGTTACTGAAGAGGCTAAGAAAAAAGCTAACAAGGGAGAATTTTTTGTAAATGTTGGTGATTCTCTTTGTTCAAATTGTTATAATTGTGTGGTGCAATATGACAGGAATCAAAAATACAACAAGAAAAATGATAACAAGCCATTTAAAAGACATAAATCAACTGAAAATATTGCAACTGATAATAATAATTCTTTAGCTTCAATTGAAGAATTACAAAATGAGATAACAAAATTAAAAAAAGAAATAGAAGCTCTTACAATGTATTCAATAAATGAAATGACAGGTAAATGATTTAGAATATAAATATATTGATGATAATAATAATAACAGATCATTTGATGAAAAAATATCATTACATATTTACAGTGTGTTTCAAAAAAAATGGCGCGCACAAAAAATCATATACTGCAACAATTATGCAAGATAAATAAATAAAATTATGTTCATTTAAAAGCCTACTAATACTTTATTAAATAAA